>JBAMNC010001035.1:600000-752500 GCA_037902135.1 Cetoscarus ocellatus
AGGTAAAACTAAGATCTGGAAGTAAATGTCCTCCCGAAGGGAGGACCAACCTTGAGGAGCAGGAAAAAAAAAACCCTTTGTCAACCTTTGAGCAGGTCAGCGGGTAAAAAAGGAATGAAACCCTCAAAATGGAGGTCAAACGGGCATGAGGGACCTGCGAGCGAGGACCCGTCCAATGCTGCTTGCAGCTTTAATTAGGGTCCTCGCCCAAAGGGAAAGGACCTCTCTAGCTGAAGCTAGAGAGGTCCTTGCCCGAAGGGCAAGGACCCTATTGTTTTTGTATCGTTTCTTTCTTATTATTATTATTAGGGTCCTCGCCCAAAGGGAAAGGACCTCTCTAGCTGAAGCTAGAGAGGTCCTTGCCCGAAGGGCAAGGACCCTATTGTTTTTGTATCGTTTCTTTCTTCTTATTATTATTATTATTACGCAGACGCTCTTTAAACCTTAATTTGACCCCCTAAACATGCTCAAAAACTCACCAAAATTGGCACGCACCTCAGAATCGGCGAAAAATTTGATAAAATGAAAAAATTAACCCCCAACATACCAAAATGAGCTCTCTAGCGCCACCCAGGCACACTAAAACGGCCCTCACGGCCAGTAGGAATGTCGCAGACAGATCAAACCAACGCCCAAACGATCGTCTAATCAAGACCCACAAATCACGCGCTGACACCCCTGACCTATCTCAAACAGGAAGCCTGCAATTTGGATTTCAAAATAAGAGCTCACCGGATCATCCCCACTTCACACCGTGATTTCACACCCTTAACAGGCTCATAGCCATGCCAAAACTGACACACATGCCCAATGGTGTACAAAATTTCAGAAAACGAAAAAATTAACCCAAAAAATGCCAAAATCAGCTCTCTAGCGCCACCAAGGTGCAAAATGGAGCACAAAAATGGTTGCCACGGCAACAAAGAATGTCGTAGAGAGGATCAAACCAACGTCAAAACGTTCGTCTCATCGAGACCCAAAAATCACGCGCTGACACCCCTGACCTATCTCAAACAGGAAGTCGGCAATTTGCCTTTCAAAGTAAAATTACAACTCTCCAGAAAAAAATTATCTCCTCCGAGGCCGTAAATGGTATCGGCTTGAAACCCGGACAGATGACAGAGGAGGCATTGATGATCAAAAATTTCAAAGGATTTTGTTGTTTCTCAAACGGTTTCTGAATGACAAGCCCTCAAAGTTGGTGAACCTCAAAGAATGCCTCCCAGCTCCTCCCATTGAAATGAATGGGGAGTGAAAATACAGCTCTGGACAACCTGTGGAAGATCAGCCTCTACAGAAAAAACAAAAAGTCCTACAGCTTTGAAAATTACATGGACGGGTTCCTGACAAAATTTCCAGTTCACTCATATAACTTGTAGAGAGATTTGGTCAAAATTGTGGCAATGGTGAGGAAGCGTTTCGAGAGATTTGGTTGTTCTGCTTCTCTGCTACTCTGCTGCAGTTTGAATGTCATGAGGCAGCAGATGATGTCATTCACTCACTGATTGGCAGCAGCTGGTCATGTGACTCACTGAAGGGGGCGAAATGGAATGTGTAATACACACCCATTATAAAGACTGAGGCTACTGACAGACATGCAGCTACACACCGCAGTCTAATTTACAGCACTTAAAGTGATAAAAAAAAGGAATGAAACCCTCAAAATGGAGGTCAAACGGGCATGAGGGACCTGCGAGCGAGGACCCGTCCAATGCTGCTTGCAGCTTTAATTATTATTATTATTAACTTTCACGCGACTTAAAGCCTTAATTTGACCCCCTAAACACGCTCAAAAACTCACCAAAATCGGCACACACCTCAGAATCGGCGAAAAATTTGATAAAATGAAAAAATTAACCCCCAACATGCCAAAATCAGCTCTCTAGCGCCACCTGGGCACACTAAAACGGCCCTCACGGCCAGCAGGAATGTCGCAGAGAGATCAAACCAACGCCCAAACGATCGTCTAATCAAGACCCACAAATCACGCGCTGACACCCCTGACCTATCTCAAACAGGAAGCCGGCAATTTTGACTTCAAAATAAGAGCTCACCGGATCATCCCCACTTCACACCGTGATTTCACACCCTTAACAGGCTCATAGCCATGCCAAAACTGACACACATGCCCGATGGTGTACAAAATTTCAGAAAACGAAAAAATTAACCCAAAAAAGGCCAAAATCAGCTCTCTAGCGCCACCAAGGTGCAAAATGGAGCACAAAAATGGTTGCCACGGCAACAAGGAATGTCGTAGAGGGATCAAACCAACGTCAAAACGTTCGTCTCATCGAGACCCAAAAATCACGCGCTGACACCCCTGACCTATCTCAAACAGGAAGCCGGCAATTTGCCTTTCAAAGTAAAATTACAACTCTCCAGAAAAAAATTATCTCCTCCGAGGCCGTAAATGGTATCAGCTTGAAACCCGGACAGATGACAGAGGAGGCATTGATGATCAAAAACTTCAAGGGATTTTGTTGTTTCTCAAACGGTTTCTGAATGACAAGCCCTCAAAGTTGGTGAACCTCAAAGAAGACCTCCCAGCTCCCCCCATTCAAATGAATGGGGAGTGAAAATACAGCTCTGGACAACCTGTGCAAGATAAGCCTCTACAGAAAAAACAAAAAGTCCTACAGCTTTGAAAATTACATGGACGGATTCCTGACAAAATTTCCAGTTCACACATATAACTTGTAGAGACATTTGGTCAAAATTGTGGCAGTGGTGAGGAAATGTTTCTAGAGTTTTGGTGTCCGTGCTTCTTAGCTGCAGTTTGAATTTCATGAAGGCAGCAGATGATGTCATTCACTCACTGATTGGCAGCAGCTGGTCATGTGACTCACTGAAGGGGGGGAAATGGAATGTGTAACACACACCCATTATAAAGACTGAGGAGGAGCAAGAAATGCATCACTTCAACTGTAATAGCTCTAAAACACAAACAGATACCAAACAGGTAAAACTAAGATCTGGAAGTAAATGTCCTCCCGAAGGGAGGACCAACCTTAAGGAGCAGAAAAAAAAAAAATTTGTCAACCTTTGAGCAGGTCAGCGGGTAAAAAAGGAATGAAACCCTCAAAATGGAGGTCAAACGGGCATGAGGGACCTGCGAGCGAGGACCCGTCCAATGCTGCTTGCAGCTTTAATTAGGGTCCTCGCCCAAAGGGAAAGGACCTCTCTAGCTGAAGCTAGAGAGGTCCTTGCCCGAAGGGCAAGGACCCTATTGTTTTTGTATCGTTTCTTTCTTCTTATTATTATTATTAACCTTTCCACGCGACTTTAAACCTTAATTTGACCCCCTAAACATGCTCAAAAACTCACCAAAATTCGGCAGGCACCTCAGAATCGGCGAAAAATTTGATAAAATGAAAAAATTAACCCCCAACATGCCAAAATGAGCTCTCTAGCGCCACCCAGGCACACTAAAACGGCCCTCACGGCCAGCAGGAATGTCGCAGAGAGATCAAACCAACGCCCAAACGATCGTCTAATCAAGACCCACAAATCACGCGCTGACACCCCTGACCTATCTCAAACAGGAAGCCGGCAATTTTAACTTCAAAATAAGAGCTCACCGGATCATCCCCACTTCACACCGTGATTTCACACCCTTAACAGGCTCATAGCTATGCCAAAACTGACACACACGCCACATGGTGTGCAAAATTTCAGAAAATGAAAAAATAAACACAAAAAATACCAAAATGTGCTCTCTAGCGCCACCAAGGTGCAAAATGGAGCACAAAAATGGTTGCCACGGCAACAAGGAATGTCATAGAGAGATCAAACAAACGTCAAAACGTTCGTCTCATCGAGACCCAAAAATCACGCGCTGACACCCCTGACCTATCTCAAACAGGAAGTCGGCAATTTGCCTTTCAAAGTAAAATTACTACTCTCCAGAAAAAAATTTTCTCCTCCGAGGCCGTAAATGGTATCGGCTTGAAACCCGGACAGATGACAGAGGAGGCATTGATGATCAAAAACTTCAAGGGATTTTGTTGTTTCTCAAACGGTTTTCGAATGACAAGCCCTCAAAGTTGGTGAACCTCAAAGAAGCCCTCCCAGCTCCCCCCATTCAAATGAATGGGGAGTGAAAATACAGCTCTGGACAACCTGTGGAAGATCAGCCTCTACAGAAAAAACAAAAAGTCCTATAGCTATGAAAATTACATGGATGGATTCCTGACAAAATTTCCAGTTCACTCATATAACTTGTAGAGAGATTTGGTCAAAAATGTGGCATTGGTGAGGAAATGTTTCTAGAGTTTTGGTGTCCGTGCTTCTTAGCTGCAGTTTGAATTTCATGAAGGCAGCAGATGATGTCATTCACTCACTGATTGGCAGCAGCTGGTCATGTGACTCGCTGAAGGGGGGGAGATGGAATGTGTAACACACACCCATTATAAAGACTGAGGAGGAGCAAGAAATGCATCACTTCAACTGTAATAGCTCTAAAACACAAACACATACCAAACAGGTAAAACTTAGATCTGGAAGTAAATGTCCTCCCGAAGGGAGGACCAACCTTGAGGAGCAGGAAAAAAAAAAAACCTTTGTCAACCTTTGAGCAGGTCAGCAGGTAAAAAAGGGATGAAACCCTCAAAATGGAGGTCAAACGGGCATGAGGGACCTGCGAGCGAGGACCCGTCCAATGCTGCTTGCAGCTTTAATTATTATTATTATTATTCCACGCGACTTTAAGCCTTAATTTGACCCCCTAAACATTCTCAAAAACTCACCAAAATTGGCGTACTCAGTAGACTCGGTGAAAAATTTGATAAAATGAAAAAATTAACCCCAAAAATTTCAAAATGAGCTCTCTAGCGCCACCTAGACACACTAAAACGGTCCTCACAGCCAGTAGGAATGTCATAGAGAGATCAAACCAATGCCTAAACGTTCGTCTCATCGAGACCCACAAATCACGCGCTGACACCCCTGACCTATCTCAAACAGGAAGCAAGCAATTTCAATTTCAAAATAAGAGCTCACCGGATCATCCCAACTTCCCACCATAATTTGAAACCCTGAACAAACTCACAGCCAGGCCAAAACTGACACACACGTCACACAGGGTACAAAATTTTATAAAACAAAAAAATGAACCAAAAATATGCCATAATGTGCTCTCTAGCGCCACCTAAGTAAAAAATTGACCACAAAAATGGTTGCCATGGCAACAAGGAATGTCGTATAGAGATCAAACAAACGTCAAAACCTTCGTCTCATAAAGACCCAAAAATCACGCGCTGACACCCCTGACCTATCTCAAACAGGAAGTCGGCAATTTGCCTTTCAAAGTAAAATTACTACTCTCCAGAAAAAAATTTTCTCCTCTGAGGCCGTAAATGGTATCGGCTTGAAACCCGGACAGATGACAGAGGAGGCATTGATGATCAAAAACTTCAAGGGATTTTGTTGTTTCTCAAACGGTTTTCGAATGACAAGCCCTCAAAGTTGGTGAACCTCAAAGAAGCCCTCCCAGCTCCCCCCATTCAAATGAATGGGGAGTGAAAATACAGCTCCGGACAACCTGTGGAAGATCAGCCTCTACAGAAAAAACAAAAAGTCCTATAGCTATGAAAATTACATGGATGGATTCCTGACAAAATTTCCAGTTCACTCATATAACTTGTAGAGAGATTTGGTCAAAATTGTGGCAATGGTGAGGAAGCGTTTCGAGAGATTTGGTTGTTCTGCTTCTCTGCTACTCTGCTGCAGTTTGAATGTCATGAGGCAGCAGATGATGTCATTCACTCACTGATTGGCAGCAGCTGGTCATGTGACTCACTGAAGGGGGCGAAATGGAATGTGTAATACACACCCATTATAAAGACTGAGGCTACTGACAGACATGCAGCTACACACCGCAGTCTAATTTACAGCACTTAAAGTGATAAAAAAAAGGAATGAAACCCTCAAAATGGAGGTCAAACGGGCATGAGGGACCTGCGAGCGAGGACCCGTCCAATGCTGCTTGCAGCTTTAATTATTATTATTATTATTATTCCACGCGACTTTAAGCCTTAATTTGACCCCCTAAACATTCTCAAAAACTCACCAAAATTGGCGTACTCACTAGACTCGGTGAAAAATTTGATAAAATGAAAAAATTACACCCAAAAATTTCAAAATGAGCTCTCTAGCGCCACCTAGACACACTAAAACGGTCCTCACAGCCAGTAGGAATGTCATAGAGAGATCAAACCAATGCCTAAACGTTCGTCTCATCGAGACCCACAAATCACGCGCTGACACCCCTGACCTATCTCAAACAGGAAGCAAGCAATTTCAATTTCAAAATAAGAGCTCACCGGATCATCCCAACTTCCCACCATAATTTGAAACCCTGAACAAACTCACAGCCAGGCCAAAACTGACACACACGTCACACAGGGTACAAAATTTTATAAAACAAAAAAATGAACCAAAAATATGCCATAATGTGCTCTCTAGCGCCACCTAAGTAAAAAATTTACCACAAAAATGGTTGCCATGGCAACAAAGCATGTCGTATAGAGATCAAACAAACGTCAAAATCTTCGTCTCATAAAGACCCAAAAATCACGCGCTGACACCCCTGACCTATCTCAAACAGGAAGTCGGCAATTTGCCTTTCAAAGTAAAATTACTACTCTCCAGAAAAAAATTTTCTCCTCCGAGGCCGTAAATGGTATCGGCTTGAAACCCGGACAGATGACAGAGGAGGCATTGATGATCAAAAACTTCAAGGGATTTTGTTGTTTCTCAAACGGTTTTCGAATGACAAGCCCTCAAAGTTGGTGAACCTCAAAGAAGCCCTCCCAGCTCCCCCCATTCAAATGAATGGGGAGTGAAAATACAGCTCCAGACAACCTGTAGAAGAAAGGTCTCTAGAGAAAAAACTAACAGTTCTACAGCTTTGAAAATTACATGGACGGATTCCTGACAAAATTTCCAGTTCACACATATAACTTGTAGAGACATTTGGTCAAAATTGTGGCAGTGGTGAGGAAATGTTTCTAGAGTTTTGGTGTCCGTGCTTCTTAGCTGCAGTTTGAATTTCATGAAGGCAGCAGATGATGTCATTCACTCACTGATTGGCAGCAGCTGGTCATGTGACTCACTGAAGGGGGGGAAATGGAATGTGTAACACACACCCATTATAAAGACTGAGGAGGAGCAAGAAATGCATCACTTCAACTGTAATAGCTCTAAAACACAAACAGATACCAAACAGGTAAAACTAAGATCTGGAAGTAAATGTCCTCCCGAAGGGAGGACCAACCTTAAGGAGCAGAAAAAAAAAAAAATTTGTCAACCTTTGAGCAGGTCAAAGGATCAAAAAGGGATGAAACCCTCAAAATGGAGGTCAAACGGGCATGAGGGACCTGCGAGCGAGGACCCGTCCAATGCTGCTTGCAGCTTTAATTATTATTAACCTTTAGGGCAAATAAACCTTAATTTGACCCCCTAAACATGCTCAAAAACTCACCAAAATTGGCAGTCCGCTCAGAATCGGCGAAAAATTTGATAAAATGTAAAAATTAACCCCCAACATGCTAAAATGAGCTCTCTAGCGCCACCTGGGCAGACTAAAAAGGCCATAATAGCCGGTAGAAATGTCGTAGAGAGATCAAACCAACACCCAAACGTTCGTCTCATCGAGACCCACAAATCACGCGCTGACACCCCTGACCTATCTCAAACAGGAAGCAAGCAATTTTAACTTCAAAATAAGAGCTCACCGGATCATCTCCACTTCACACCGTGATTTCACACCCTTAACAGGCTCATAGCTATGCCAAAACTGACACACACGCCACATGGTGTGCAAAATTTCAGAAAATGAAAAAATAAACACAAAAAATACCAAAATGTGCTCTCTAGCGCCACCAAGGTGCAAAATGGAGCACAAAAATGGTTGCCACGGCAACAAGGAATGTCATAGAGAGATCAAACCAACGTCAAAACGTTCGTCTCATCGAGACCCAAAAATCACGCGCTGACACCCCTGACCTATCTCAAACAGGAAGTCGGCAATTTGCCTTTCAAAGTAAAATTACTACTCTCCAGAAAAAAATTTTCTCCTCCGAGGCCGTAAATGGTATCGGCTTGAAACCCGGACAGATGACAGAGGAGGCATTGATGATCAAAAACTTCAAGGGATTTTGTTGTTTCTCAAACGGTTTTCGAATGACAAGCCCTCAAAGTTGGTGAACCTCAAAGAAGCCCTCCCAGCTCCCCCCATTCAAATGAATGGGGAGTGAAAATACAGCTCTGGACAACCTGTGGAAGATCAGCCTCTACAGAAAAAACAAAAAGTCCTATAGCTATGAAAATTACATGGATGGATTCCTGACAAAATTTCCAGTTCACTCATATAACTTGTAGAGAGATTTGGTCAAAAATGTGGCATTGGTGAGGAAATGTTTCTAGAGTTTTGGTGTCCGTGCTTCTTAGCTGCAGTTTGAATTTCATGAAGGCAGCAGATGATGTCATTCACTCACTGATTGGCAGCAGCTGGTCATGTGACTCGCTGAAGGGGGGGAGATGGAATGTGTAACACAAAGCCACTATAAAGACTGAGGAGGAGCAAGAAATGCATCACTTCAACTGTAATAGCTCTAAAACACAAACAGATACCAAACAGGTAAAACTTAGATCTGGAAGTAAATGTCCTCCCGAAGGGAGGACCAACCTTGAGGAGCAGGAAAAAAAAACAACCTTTGTCAACCTTTGAGCAGGTCAGCGGGTAAAAAAGGGATGAAACCCTCAAAATGGAGGTCAAACGGGCATGAGGGACCTGCGAGCGAGGACCCGTCCAATGCTGCTTGCAGCTTTAATTTAGGTTTTATTTTCCTTCAAATAATCATAACATGTCATCTAAATGAGGAAACATAAGGTATCATTTGTTTACATGTGTTGTTTCCTGTAAAACAACAATAATTGTCATGATATCCAGTCTTTTTCAAAGCTTAACAAAGCCTGCTTTCAAGCTGCAACACTGGTGAACATGAGCAACCGCTCTGTTAGCTTGATGATAACACATAATAGAAAGTCCTACATACGTGCTAACAGAAATTAGCATTGCTACTGAAGGTATTTTACCTAGAAATATGACTGATCTGAGGGGTTTGTTTGTGGCTGAGTACACCTCCCATGTTTGAGGCTCCTCTCTCATGCCTGTGGCCTGGGTTCAAGTCCAGCCTCTGGTCCATGAGACATGAGAAACAGGTTTTCTTAGCTTTTCAGCTCATCAAGACCTCATGCACAATTGCTCAGTAAAACTTGATAAAAACATCAAAACATGATTGGTCACCTTAAAGAGCTATAACATGAGATTAAGCATGTCTTAATGGTGTGAAATATAGTCCTGCACAAAGTTCTATTAAGCCTACTTTCAAGCTGCAACACTGTGGTCAACATGAGCAACAGGTCTGTTAGCTTGATGCTAACACATAATGGAAAATCCCATCTACATGCTAACAAAAATTAGCATTGCTGTTGAAGGTATTTTATATAGAAATATGATTGAACTGAGGGGTTTGCTGACTGCCAGGTGGTTTAAGCTTTGTCGCTCATTGAGACCTCACACACTTGCTCAGCTGTGATGGAATTTTGGCAGCATTTGTTTTACCTGATATTTGATGTAATTAGTTTGGTTGTCTCAGCTGTACTGTTGTGTTAAACCAAAGAATGACCTGGTGAACTCTTCTTCTATTTATTACCCCACTGTAAAACCACCCCCTGAGGACAGAGGAGAGGTCAGGGAGAGATTATTTTTTTACCGCAAGAGATTATACATGAGGAGGGTCTCCTCCTAAGGTAAGGAGCAGTTATTTTTTCTCCTTCTCTCAAGGCCAGAAAGAGGCTTGAGATAATATAAAAAGGGGAGTGACACATTTGTTCAGTAGGCAAACTGCTGTCTGCCGGTGTGGTTCTCTGTCTTGTCTCTCTATAGAGAAATAAAACTTGGTCCATTGCTACCCTTTTTCTTTTCAGTCTTGTTTTCTCTTTGACTCTCTTAGGCAGATCAGGAAATTTCCGCAACACAGTAAAACTTAAAATCCGAAAGCAAAACATGATTTGTTTACCTCACAGAGTTATAACATGGGCTTCAGTCTGACTTAAACACTGAGATGTTGCCAAACCCTGATGTGAACACCAGAGAAGCCCCACTCAGGATACTGTATGTGTCTGGATCACCACTGGGATCCCTGACAGTTTAGGTATCACCCTAAAAATAGACTTTCTAAAAATAAACCCTTCAAGTTTTCTGCAGGAGCTCAGAGATCTGCCTCTCAGCTCTTTGACGTGCATGATGCAGCGTGTCGCATTAGCATGTCCCCCTGCATCTGTATCAGTTTTGGCTTGTTGGGCGTGCAGGCGTCGGTGCCAGCCTCGCAGCAGCCTGAGCCGCGGTGACAGCGTGTGTTTGATTATTTATCAGAGCCGCTGCTGAGAAAATGAATGCAGGGCGGAGCAGAAAGTGGCTCGGCTCTGCGGTCGCTCTGCAGTGAGTGACTCAGCTGGACCAGCTTTGAAGAAGCAGATTCTGTTTTTTACATCGCACCCTCTCCCATCGACTTTTACTCTCTGCTGAGAAAACCCTTTACTCTGACACATTTTAAGATTCTTTTTGATTTTCTCGTCCCTGCATTTAAGCTAGGGTGGGGCAATAAATATTGACACCACACACAATTTTACCTTAAAATATGCATTTGTGCATGAAATTAAGCTATCTTTGGTTGTTTAAAACAGTATTTAAATGTCATTTTTTAGAATTAAGCGGGTTAGCGCTGTTACCTGAGAGCAACAGTGTGGAGTTAACCTTCCCTCTCCATGCATGGGTTTTTTCCAGATACTTTGACTTCCTTCCACAGACCAAAAACACGCTGTTAGGTTAACTTGGTGGTTCTTGGTCACTTTCTGTCGTGCCTCCTCCCACCTTTTGAGATGAATAAGTTGTCCTTCAAGATCAATGCCAATTTTTTTCTAATTAGATCGAAACATGTGGAAACTAATTCCTCCTTTAAATCTTAGTTTGTCAACACAAAACCAGCAGTTTTATTTGACATTTTTATTCCTATACATGAATTTGAATTGAGAACTTAACCCAATCCTGTCTTTAACACTTAAATAACATTGTGGTAAATTATAAATGTATTTCTTTGAACACTCAAAGAAATTTCACACAATCTGAAGTTTTATTCAAAATAAAAGTTTCCAATCAAACATTAACCAATTAAAACAACCAAAGCCTTTTGTTATGCAGCACACATTTATCGACTCAAAATTCCAGAGGACCCTAGCCTCAATTTGGCCACGCCCATTTTCAGACAGGTCTCGCCCTCCTTGGGGGTTGCGCCACACTGTCAAGTGCAGACTCTAACTTGCCAGTTAGTGTTAGTATGAGTCTCCCTTGATGATTGTCTCTACAGCTCAACCCTGTGATTGGCTGGTGACCACTTCTTGTCCAATGACACCTGGGAAAGGCTCCAGCACCTCCACAGCCCTGGACTGGATCAGTGGTATAGATGGATGGATAGATAGAACGATGGATGGATGGAAAGAAGGATGGATGGATGGATAAATAGATAGATGGATGGATGGATGGATGGATAAATAGATAGATCGATAGATCGATAGATCAATAGATCGATAGATAGATAGATAGATAGATGGATAGATGGATGGATGAACCACTGGGCTTCACCACAAGGACCCAAAGCACAGTTTGGGAAGCACTGTTTCTTAAAAAAAAATATCCAGATACATAAATCCGATTTTGTTTTTCAGCTCAAAAATTCTAAATCCCAAGCCCTCGTTTTTCTTCTCAGTACTTCTTCTTGGTCTCAGGTCCCTCCGGCCTCTCTTCAGAGGTTCTCAGCTGTTTGACTGAAGACTTTGATGCCATCTGAGGGATGTAGGGATAGGGTCTGCAGAGACAAGAGAGGATTAAAACAAACCTCTGACGCCTTCGTGGAGCTCTTTGGGTTCACCTCCTCTCCCAGACTCCCCTCGTCTTCTGGGTGAAGTGCGAATGCCGGCGCCATATGGTGGGGACACCTGCTACGTGCCTCAGTGTGAGCTCGCTCTGATCAGAGCCAATGATTCATGAGTGATTTTCATGCGAACAGGATGGCACTGATATAAACCTCCCTCTCTCTGATTCTGGAGCCTTCAGAAGAGGTTTGTTAGCTGTTAATTCAGCGATAACTTCTGTCTCCTGTTCTTGAACTTCAGTCTGAACTCTGCTGTTGCTGGGGTCAGATTTATTCATGTCCAGGAGGACGTCCTGAATTCATCACGGTTGTTGTGACAGCATTTTATCAGTTTCTTTTCCCAGCCTGGAGCTCCACCTGCGTCTGTTACTCTAAATGTTGTCCTTCGCTCCTGTTCACTCCTCTCTGCGCTGCTCAGCCACTAAAAAGTTTCACAAACAGCTCTCGCCTCTTCAATTATAGAAGATGTCCTGAGGGTAAGAGGAGACGGCAGAGGGGATGATGGAGTGACGGAGACGGAGAGGTGGAGGACAGGTGGAGGGCTGAAGGACGAGGGAGGGTCCTCCTTTGTCTTTGTTCAGCAGTATGACGTGGGCTCCTGTCTTGGAGTTGGAGAGCTCTCTGTGGCCCTTTGTGAGTATTTCAGAGAGAAGGAACCACTGTGGGCAGGAACCTGACTCCATGACTCGGGTTGCATGCAGGATGGTGTGTGTGTACCTGCAGAAGGTGATGATGTGAGTTCATACCCTGAAGTGTCAGCAGTGATACGGGATCACCTGTCACCTGCAGGGGAGCTCAGCGGTCAGTGTCTGTTTTGGTCATTGAATGAATGAATGAATGAACGCCGTATTTGGAACATGCAAAAACAAACATGGTGGTCACCATAAACAAACACATGCATATACCAGAAACAAAAGAAAAGTCCAGCAAGTCCATACTCAGGAGGAAGAAGTCTAAACTTATTTAATCCTACCCCTTTTATTACCACATCCTACAGTGATGCTTTCAATTTCTACATATTTATAATATTTACAAGATTCAAACACCTATTTAGGAGCCAATGTTCCTTATAACGTATTGACTATGAAACATTATAAGCTACTTATACACTATTACAAACATAATGTTTCACCTATATATATACACATTTTCTATGCATATCATACACCTACTCAAACACAGAGAAAGACATTACATAATCAAGACAATATATTTATATTTTCTTAGACTCTGCCAAAAATATAGATGTATTGTAAGATGTAGTGTATAGAATGGATTACAATTCAAGGCATTTTTCTTTATTGGGGTCAAGAAGGGATCAAACAAACTTTTTAAAAAACGGTTGACTTTCATTTTCTGTTTCTAAAAACAGCCAAAAAAAACATTGCCCCGAAAAAGGAAAATGCCTTGAATTTCAATTTTACTGTTTGAATTTTAAAGTGAAAGTCAAATAACCACTCATTTTTTGTTTTTAGAAATCATTTTCTGATCAGAAAATCCAACGAACAACACATACACTGACCCTCAGCCCACAGTGGATCTTCTGGGAGCTTTTTAGATTGATTTATTATTTTTAACTCGCTCAGAGCCACGTAGATTTGCACTTGACTCAGAATTTGTTGGTCCAATCAACCTTGGCTCTCCTTAACCACATCAGATTCCCACACCAAAACACCTGCCGACAGGCTAAATCCTCCATCATGACTGTAACCACCTGTTGACCCCAAATTCAAGTGTTTCAGGCGAGTCCTTCCTCAGTTTCTCCAGGCAGGTTTTCTTTGTTTTACAGGTATGATGTGCAAATTTGAGAGCATGTCCTGTAGGTGTTGCACGTGTTCAGTCTTTCAGGGTGTATGCTTGCCTTTGATAGATGCTAGCTCCACTGTTAGCCTGTAACTGCATCCCTTATTCCTGCGGACCTACCAGACCAGTGTGCTGCAAAGTTGTTGCTTTTTACAAAGCAAAAATATGGACCAAATTCACAGCTCTGGATATTTTTATTTTTGGCACAGATTCATTACACACCATCTTTTATGCTTCAGGGGATAACCAAGAGTCGGATGACAATGCATCGTCTGCTCCGTACTGGTGCTTCTCAGATTTTGGAGCAAAGACCTGTGGAGCATGCACAGAAAGCCAAGTTAGAGAAAATCCATCACCCTCTGGATAATTCAGTCCAACTTTGAGAACCTTTAGTTGTTAGGTTTTCAATTTGACTCACATTGTTCACACACTCATGCTCTAATTACAGGACTAAAGTGGTTTACACTTTCCTTCTTCAGTTATGATTTTTTACTCTCAGTTTTGAAGTCTACAGCCTTCAGGTCGTTGTTTCTGCTTGTGTCTCCTAAGCAGCCAAATAAAGGTGCAGAAACTTATCTGGCAAGAAGGCAAGTCAACTTGAGGTCCTTTTAACAAATAATGTGAACAATTGGCTTTCAGGGAGTTTGGAGATGCTTTCACACTTTAAAGGTGACACTGCATCACTATTAAACCTGTGGCAGTGTTGTTTTTGTTGATTCAGGGAACAGCAGTTTGAAGAACTGTATCATCAAAATCCATGGTTTCTGCAAAAGAAGAAGAAGGTTTTACATTCCTATTTGTGGAGTGAAACTATGAAGGAATGCCTGAACATAAATCACTTAGAAAAGAAGAATAAAGAGATGATTTTCAGTAGATATGACTAAAGGTGATGGGCGATCACAGGGTGTTTACTGTTTATTAAATTATTTGGTTGTCTCGTCCTCGTTTCTTCCCTTTTTTATTTGGGGGGCTTACGTTCAGTTTATGTATGAGCAGGGATATGTGTATGTCTGTGTATATGTCTGTATTTATGAATGTAAGTTCATTATTGTATAGATTTATATTGATAAGGAAGTCAAATAATATTTTATGGATAAGGGGTGGGATTAAATAAGTTTTACTTCTTCCTACACCTTTTCTGATATGTAAATCATAGTTTTCATTTTCATATTTTGTCAGTTTTGTATTGTATCGTTACGTTTGTCCGCTATTGTATGGTTACAATAGTCTTTTTTTTTTCTTTTTTTACAAGTCGCAGAATAAACTTCTACTACTATGTAGTCTCAAGCATATTAGGTCATGTGGCCAAGGTCAGGTAGAGCTTGAATTCCCTCGCTGATTGAGCTCAGCATGCATGATGATGTTAGAAAATTGATTTTGACCCCTCACTACGAAGGGATTTTCTGTTTTTCCTGCAGGAGATGTTGAAGTGAAATACGAGTACCACAGTTCAAACCCATCTCTGAGATCGTGGCAGATGTAGGACTCGGTAGAAAGAGATTTTGTGAGGACTTGGATTAGGAGAAGACTTACTTTGTGGTACTTAAGGACACAAAAGTTTTACAGTGAAACAGTTTGGAGAGGAGAGGCAGGCTGTTCTCAGCACATTCTGTGAAAACGCTGACAGTAATTAGAGAAAATGTCAGGCAGTGGAGGGAGAGTTTCTGAATTTGACTGTCACATCCGCCTACTGCTGAGAAGACGACATGGAGGAACTTGAGGGGAGGCCCTGGTCATTATTTCAGTGTTGTCCTGGAGCCCTGCTGAAACCTTTAAGCATTTCAAGAGTTTCATGTCTAAAGGTGCACATCACAGACAGGGCTAACGGCTTGGCCCATAAATCCATTTTCCTCTGAGATCTGTAAGTGCAGAACAGTCTCTGGACTGAAGACATTTGTCACCAGTAGGCTGTTGACTTAAGTGAAGACACATCTGAAAAGACTCCAATTATCAGGCCGTCACACTGCGGAGCGCCCGGGGAAGCTCATACCAGGGTGCCAAAACCAGGCTCCAGCCGACTGTCAAAACACCAAATTGCCTGCTGGTGTGAATTTTGAGTGTGAAGATGTTGTTTGTCTGCAACAGACAGAGTCCCTCCACCTGCTGGGACGTCCACCCCCTCTCCAAACTCTCACAGGACTGGCAGGTAGATGTAGAGCCGGGACAAACACCAGTCAATCATGGAGACATGGGAGTTCTGGGATGGGTGCTGAGGAGGTTTAATGCTTCTGACAGCGTTAGTCAGTTTGTTGGTTTGTTTGTCTGTGAACTCAAAGTTCTGAATGGGTTTGACGAAACTTTCAGTGAGTGTTGGTCATTGCACAAAGACGAAGTGATTCCAGTTTGATGGATGCTGATCCAAGACTTGCTGAGAGGATTTCATAGCATTGTGTAGCACGTTTACTTAAAAATAACCATTTAACATCAACCTGTAACCAACAGAAGATATTTTAGGGTAAAACAGAAGAAACTAAACTCTGAAGGAGGAAATAAAAACAGCTGATGACAATATTTATAGAACCAAGGAAACAGTCTATTCCCAGTAAATGCATGACTGTCAAAGACGAATAATACTTACTGGCCTAACGACAGCGACAAAAATGTTTGACAGTATCTTTCTGGAAATATCTACAGCCCAAATCCATAACACTGAACAAGAATATATATATTTTTTTAGTATACAGCAGCAGAGAAGATCAAAACCAGACTTATATGGTGATTTGAATGAATATACTCTGTCATAACTTACCTTGTCCAATCCCTCAGGTCAACTGCATTTCCTATTAATGACTGATTTGTTAATCACTGAATAGCGAGGTCCGGAGGGTGGGGGGCGAGGGAAGAAAATATGTGTATGATGTTTATTTGTCATAAATGCTGACACCACTGTTTATAAAAAAGAAAACGTAAATACAAACATGTGATCACAAAAAATAAAAAAGCTTAAGAGACTGAAATAGATTTTAACAAAATATTTGTATTGAGAAAGGAACAAAAATAAATGTTTTCTTTAATAGACAGAACACAAAAATATTTGGTTAAATTACCAAATCAGGTTCAATTCTTTTCGTCAGTTCATTAAAAATCAATCAGTTTTCAAGTTCAGTCCGTAAGGGAAAAAAAGGGAATGTCTCGATCTCCTACCACACTGGTGGGCAGTAATGGGTTGAAATCCAGTGATGATGATGATGATGATATCCGTCGTTAGCTCGCCATCTTTCACGGTTGAGGTCGGGGTAGGAAAAAAAAACCTGGCCTTTTACAAAGGCATGACCGTTTTTGTCTGCTGATCCGTTTAGACAACGATGTCTCTGTGATGGCATCCCTCCATCAGCATGAGAGTTTTTATTCTAGAAAAGTTTTTAGAGAATATTACTCAGCATTTTTCGTGAAGCTGTCTGGTGTCTCGTTCCCGGCTCTCTACGTCAAAACTGTGTTCTACCGGTTTAAGACGCTGAGCTTTAGCGCTGATTGGCTGCAAACGTGAACAAACATGATTGTATAACCACGCACGATTTTCATACGGCTTGAATTGAAAGTTTTTTTTATCCTTCTTTGTGTATGTTCAGTGCAGAAAAATATATACATATACTTATGATACTCAATTAAATTTTGGTAATATTTCCCTTTTTAAAAACACAAAAGAGATAATGCAAGTACAGTAGGCCTAAAACATGCTAAGTTCTACAGTTTAATCAGCATTATCCTGTTCAGTATCTGGTTTAAAGATGTATAAGGTTCTATCTGAAGCTATTTCCCACCCTGAGGGTCCACATGCTGTCATCTCCTCTCTTCATCTCAGACAGAATCACAACACCTCAAAGAACGAGCTCAGCAGAAGGAGGCAGCCTCCCAAGTGACCCATTTAGTTTATTTTTGGTCGACAAACTCAGAGGAGATAAAAATAGTCTCCGAGGCCTGGTTGGAAGCGCAGCATGATGCGCTGTTTGTCTCGGAGACAAAGACGCACGCAGGTGAGGGTAAAGAAAGAGAGTGAAAATGATGAAAGAGCCGCTGGATGAAAATGAGGCCAGAGCGTGACACGACAGGAGGAATATGCAGGATATAAAAAGACGGCAGTGTTTGGATTGAACATTGATCTATAAGGCCAAGAATAAAAGACAATAAGAACAAAAGAGAAGAGCGATGACAGAAGAGGAGAGCGATGTGAGCGAGCTCTACAGGGAGGCTGTGTGCTTTAAAAAACTCAGTCCTGCACTGAATGTAAGCTTCACAGAGCTGTTGGAGGTGTTTTAAATATCCAGCTACTTAAGAATTCTTGAAGAACTCACTCGGAGGACTGTTTACAGTAACTGCATAAGGCTTTTATTTTGAAAATCCAGTCAAACTCGAAGATACTTTAATAAACTATGATATTATTTAGTCCTTTATCCTAAAAATGGAGAAAGACCAAGGACTTAAATTCAATTATTAATAATGAAAGAGTGTCTAATTTCAAAGTCCGTCCTGTATATAAAATGGAGGCATTTCTGAGTAACCAGTCTCACTTAAAATAAATACTTTAAACATTTTTTTTATCCTGTTGTAAGATTTACAAACAGTTTGATTTGAAGAGGTATAGTTTATTTTAGTTAATTTTGGTTTATTTTAAGATTTTTGTCCTTTTTTTTGGAAAAAAGATAGTACTAAAATACCTTTGTGTGTGTGTGTGTAGTATTATGACTAAAAAGAGAGGCTAGTACTGTCTTTGTAGAAATACAAAAGTACAAATTGGGTTGCTTATTTTGAATTTTCTGTCACTTTTAAGTTTTCAAAGATAAAAATTTCAAACAATAGAGATTTAAGTTTTGAACCAGATCTTCTTATCTAAGTAATAATAAACAGAAAACACAAGCTCCAAGGACGTAATGGTTGAGACTATTGCTTTGAAAGTCCAGTGTTAAGTGACTTAAAGTCTTTTCATTTTAGAAAAGATAGAAATTGTTTCATGTTGGCTTTTATTTTGAAAGTCCACTCTACTGATATATATTTGAAAAGAACTGAACATTTTTTTCCCAAATCCAGTCTACATTAGAAGAGATTTTTGATAAATAAATAAAAACAAATTTATTTTTGAAAATCTTGTGTACTTAAAGGGATACACCAACATTTTCTTTTTTTTTCATGTCTTGCCTCACCCCCGAGTCCATGACAAGCTGATAGACTCCATTATTACGACTGTGCGTGCAGTAACAAGGAAGAGACGGGCAAAGCTCGCTCACCGCTAATTAGCTTAACTCAAACACTGGGAGTCAGTGGGTAGTGTTAGCCTGCCTCTGCCTACAGTCATCAGATAAACTCTTCAGCAACTCTAAACGGTCCCGTGTGCTTGTTGTGACTCATTTCTTATCCACGTTATGTGACGTTATCTTCTGCTGTCATCGTATTATCTTCTTCTCCTCCTAAACAAAGGCTTTGTTTGGTTGACCTACTTCTGCAGTGGTTTTTGCAAGAAATGTGATGTTCGCGAAAGAGTCGAGTCTTTTGAACAGCTCTTTTAAGTGAACAATGAGAATCGATCCACAGTTGTGAGTGGGACGTTTGTTTGTGAGCCATTATTAAATTTGCAGGCGATTTGCATTTCAGAATTTCTCGTATTGGTTTTATTTTGAAAATTCAGTCCACGTAAGAGATTCAAATGAACTTAAAAGGAATTGAGACTTTTCTTTTGGCAGCTTTTTTACTGAAGAGATTTAACAGAAATAAATTAGCAGCAAAGGATTTATTTAGAAAATTCAACCTTTTTACATTATCGAGACAAAATGTCAATAAAATGATTAGAGCTTTTATTTTGAAATTCCAGTCAGAACAGAGGAGTAAAAACAGGACCATCAGGTTTTCTGCTGGTGTGTGCAGTCGCCTGAAAGCTTTGAAATAAGACAGAGGAAGGTGGACAGAAACGAGAAGGAGGAGACATAATTTGAGGCTCATTCAGGAGCCCTGGCAACCATGACCGTGTGCACACGCTCTCTCTCTAACATGTGAGGATCTGCACACACATGTCGCTCACATGTTCAGATGTTGTATGTGAGGTGAGAGCGGTGATAATGATGCCGTGTTGCAGCGAGGGGCTGATGTCAGCGGCGGCCTTTGTGCTGGAGTCAGATCTATGAGTCAAGGGCGTCATCTGCTCGGCCTCAGAGGAAACAATGAATCTGAAGCCATCGTCACATCTTTGATTATCGCAGGAGTCTGATCAGAGACACAGAGGGGAAAGCTCTCAGCCGGACCGGCTCACGTGGTCTGATATTCAGCCCAGTCCATCAGCTGCTCGGCCACGTCACGCATCGACCCGGCCTTTTAATTGGTGAGGAGTGAACGTATGGATCCCTCCCTGCCAAGCTTCATTTAAATGCAGTGAAAGTGAAAGCAGAGCGAGATCAATGCCCCCCCCGCCTCCTGTGGAGCACCGCAGAGAGCCGGAGCCCACAGGTCGATGCGGCGGGTGGTGTCAGGCCGTGACGTGCATCGGCAGGCGCAGCGGTGGTGCAGCAGCTTCTTCACTTTTTTCCCTCGTATTCGACCTGGCAGCAGTAATGTGAAGGGAGTCTCATATCATAAATAATAAAGGGACCTGGAATGAAGCTAATTTACATGTTAAGATGATTTTATTCAACAATCAGCTGTGGTCACATCTGCCCTGATGTTAAAAGACCTCCAGGAGAGAGAGAGGGAATAACGGAGCAACACTGGCGTTAGATTTAATGAGCCAAACACAGTTGGGCTGTCTCCCTGTACTCCATGTTGGAATATCCGTTTGAGCATGGGGGTAAAAATCCATCCTCCAGACTGTAAATATACATTCAGATTGGGGCTGGGCGATATATCAATTGATTAATTCTAATTATTTTTTGCAGAAGATTTAAAAACTAAAAAATCAAGATTTTTTTCTTGACATAGACTTTATCTGATTGTAAGTTGTTGCAATGTTTGAAGGTACAAATCCTGAAAATGTACGGTTTTCATTGTGGTAGGACTGGTCAGGTTTTGCACAAGCAGATGGTTAGGCTTGTATTTGTTTTTTTTTTAAATGAGATGAAATACTGATCAGAGACTTCCATGTTAATAAACTGTGAAAACAGCTCAGAATTTAGTGTTCAAACTAACTTATCAACATTTTATGAAAAATACCAGCATGCAACTTAACTGTTAGAGGGAATTCTGTTTAGTTGCAGAATATATTTTCTAATAAAAAGCAAAACTTGATCCTTATATTTTTCTGTCACTTGGAGGTTTTTTCCTTGAGAGGGAAAAATTGATTAAAATCGTAAATCAAGTTTTGACATAAAAAAATTTTAAAAAATAGCAATTTTATTTTTAGACTATTTTTTCCAGCCCTAATTCAAATATATGATATACATCTCAGCAGAACATTAGAGCACCTAGAGCAGTGAACCACCTGATCCAGCAGAGGGCGCTCCCAGCCGAAACATGAGAAAAGACCGTACTGTGTGTCGATTATGTGCAAAGCAGCTGACCCACTCCTCATCTACGATGGGTCCTTGGGCTCTTTTGTCCACCAAAGTGTCCAGATGCATCTTGTATAGTGCTCAGCCTCGTACCAGAAGCACAGAAAAAGGCCATACTGGGCAAAATTGCAAGTTTTATAAGCAAAGACGTGCAGCTGACTGGGAGAGCTGAGCAGTAAAGTGATCCGATAGAAATTCCTCATGTTTGTGTTGCAGCCAGGCCAAATAATAATCACTTATTTAACCAGTCAATTTTTGGAAAAGTTGCTGCCCTAACACACACTTATCATGATTCCATAAAGGTCCAAAATTAATGCACAACCCCCACATGATCACTGGAAATACACAACGAGTCTATTTTATGCAGGAGCCGCTTCAACTCTGCGTCAATCTCAACCAAGCAGAACAAACCAGAGCAGGAAAACAAGTGCTCAGAGTTTCCGGGTTATTTCAAAATAAAGTAGAAATATCCAGTGAACTTTATTTAAAAAGCACATTTTTAAAAACAACCAAGTTTACCAAAGTACTGACTACCAATCAGGAACAGAATAAATAAAAACTAAGCATTAAAACCAAATAATAGAGAACTATAAAAACAAATACAAACTCATTATAAACACAAAATATGTAAAATAGAAATTAGTATGAAATTTAAAAGCCAAACTTAAGACGATAAGAAACACATAAAAACAGAGACCACACTCTCATGCTGAATTAAGCAAATAAGTAAAATTTCATAGACAACATTTAAAAGCAGGTAAGGTGGGACATTCTGATGTAAGAGGTTGGTCCATAATTTAGGGCCCACGACAGAAAAGGCTCGATCAGCTCCAGTTTTTAGCCTGACCTTTGGGACGAGGAGGAGAAGCTGCTCTGCAGACCTAAAAGAGAATAGTGGCAATAATGTTGACGTCTGCAGCAAAGCAATGTCAGGCAGGAAATCTAATCTGTTGTTTATATTTTGTTCTTCCTGCTATCTTGTAACATCGCAGTCAAAGCAGAAGTTGTGGCTCTCTCGTGATCTTTATGATCTCGTGTTTCATGCTTCCAGGCCTGCACAGCGCTGTAAACGCGCTCCCAGAGGGCGAGGATGCACGCCGACGACCGGAGCCGAGCCGCTGCACTGGCAGACTCTGGTAATCCAGGGTTAGCTGTAAGCATGGTCGGCCATAATAATGCCATCACATAATCAACTGTCAGCTTTTTAAACCTGTTCATCCCACACTAAGAAAATATCTGGTTCGTGCTTTGGTTGTAGTTTTCTCTGTTCCCTGAAGTGTTAACAGAATCAAACAATGATTTGATTTGTTCTGTTTTATAAAACATTGAATATCCCTGAATTTATTAATGACCTCTGCCAAACAGTTGAGCTGGTAGTTAAAAGGTTAATAACTTGTTCTGTATTCCTAATTGAGAATTCTTATTAAGAAGGCATTTTTTTCATAAATAAAGCCAATTAGCAGTGACCTGAGCCTCAGTGTCATTATGTGGCACTCATAGTTGCTAATAGTTGCTCATTATTGGT
The DNA here is from genome assembly GCA_037902135.1 of Cetoscarus ocellatus. NCBI lineage: Eukaryota > Metazoa > Chordata > Actinopteri > Labriformes > Labridae > Cetoscarus > Cetoscarus ocellatus. The sequence goes on from JBAMNC010001035.1 coordinate 622,791, forward strand.
CGTAAAGGTTTCTGCTCTGTCTTTTAAAATAATAATTCTTTATAACTCAAGACTCTGCTTATCAGTCATGTAATTCAAAAATGTAATCCAGAATCACTGAAATACATCCCTGCAGCTAAGCAGGAGCCTGATTGGACCACGGCATCATCTCTTTCTCTGACTATAATCATATTTGAGCCTTGAGGAAGCTTCTCCTCAGTCTTTGCTGGTTTCAGCTCTCCTCTGCTGTTTTTTCACCGTCCAGCCAATTAGTCATTCATGCCAGAGCTCGTTTCCACAGCTCCCTAACATCTAATCCCTTATCACAACATACCTGAATTAATCCCCCAATCTTTTTCTTTCACATGGACAGCCTGCACGGACTCCTGGAACACAGCTTAAGCTGAATCTACCAGTGTTCCAGTGGTGTTTGTCTGAGATAGATGCAGTTTTTAAATCCATATTTCTCATTTATAGTTATGTAATGGCCTCTGGGGCTTCAGTTTGTCTCAATTATTGTTTTAAGCTGCACATATTTGAAGTATTTTGAAGCCTCTTTTTTTATCTAATTATCCGTCTGTGATGAAGCAGCCAGGATGCTTCAGGAGTGAGAGCAACTTTAGTTTAGTGTCTTGCCCAAGGACACATCGAGATGTGACAGCAACCTTCTGAGCACACCAGACTGTGACTAGAGAGCATCTTCACTAGTTTCACTATTCGATAAGTTTAGTAAGTTAATAGGTTTTATACAAGTTGTAAACCATTACTGAAATATTTAGATAAATTACAGCACAAGTAATTTCTCCATAAAGACTTTCCTATCATGAGGGTGGGGTCCGTCACAATGTGCCCGTCCGCCAGAAGGTAACTACCCAGTAAACTGTATTTGCCCTGACAGCTTTATGTATTTATTCTTAATCATTTATTTATGCGTAATTTATATATGCATGGATAATCTGTATTGTAAGTGCACTGTCTATTTCTTAAATATCACTTGACTGAACAAGAAGATTATATGTTTGGGGGAGGGGGGTGTTCATGGTTCATTTATGTTCAAATGTAAAAAGAAAATAACTTTTATTTTTTTAAATGCAATCCCAGACTTGCTTTTTCCAAATAAAATTTATGAAAAAAAATTAAGTTAATAATTCAATTTGAGTATCCTTGATTTCCCATATTTCTGCTCTAAGCTGCTTTTTAGATTAAAAAAATAAATACAATCAGTCGGATAAATATGAACTCCTGTTTTAAGTAGAAATGCTTCTTAGATCAACTGCTGCAAAAATGTCTCTTCATTCTAAACAAATAAATACATTTTATCGCTCTCAGCTTTATTTACTTTATACTGCAGTCAAGCAGCAGCCTCTGCAGGATTAAACCATTACTGACATCGATTAAAGGTTATTTTTGACACCACTACTAAATGTCTATCTTGTTTTAAATATGTCTCCCAGCCCATTGGTACTGCAGTTAGTTTGCCCAAAATAGCAAATCAACCATTTTCTCTTAAATTCAGGCCTTGTTTAGATTCTTCTTCCTGATTTCTGTTGAACACTTGAATCTCACTGACAGACCTATTACCTGCACCTACAGCTGGATCATTATGACTGCATTAAAGTGGGTTTTTATCTGAACTCAGCAGCTCCCCTCATCACAGCTGGGGGGTTATTGTGCTTCCTCGGGCTCATACTCTGAGGGTCACCGCTCATTGGTGGAGTCAGGCTTGCAGATGCCGTTTCCATGGAGACGTCTCTCACCTCAGTGCTTTTGTCTGTTTTTCCCTCTTCCCCTGGCTCTCCTGTGCGTGTTTGAAGAAATTCCCAGCTGAGGCATGTTTGTAGTCGCTGTGTGTTTTTGTCTCTGTGCTGTATAGTTGTAGAAAATTCCAGCTGAGTGAAATCCCCCGTCAGCGACGCTCTTTCTTTTCTTTTTTTTTGAGGGTGAGTCACTGTGCCCGCTCCAGTCTGTGACTCGGCTGAACTTTGAATCACACTCCATCTGTGGGGTTTGTACAATAACAGGAGGCATAGCTCTCAGCTGTACAGACAGACGGGGTGACACAGAATTCAGGCTGTAATGTTCAGAGTTCAGAGGCTGATTTCACATGGGCCTGCACTTTTCAGGCTTTTGAAGCAGTGATGATATTGTTGACTAAATATTTCGTCATAGTTTTCATCAACAACTTTTTTTCCCCTGACGTAAACTAGACAGTAACTAATAAAAACAAGTGCACATGGACAAAAACTGTGATAAGTTGTGGAGCGATCCAATCAGAGCTCCTCTCTTTATGAATTGATATATTCATGTAGAGCAGGTTCACTGTTTGTTGTCAGTTCTGGTATTGTAACTGAGATGCTCTGCCAGGTAGCCTAAATAAAGGTGACTGCATTTCACACAAAAGTTCAATTTGTTTCTGTTCATTTATACATTCAGACTTTACTATCATTCAATAAAGGGTTATTAGATGTTTGATTTTATCCAAATGTAAAACATGACTTCAGAAATTAAAACAATTTAAATGACTAAGTTATGACTAAAACTAAAAGATATTTTAGGCAAAAGACTGTAACTTAAACTAAATTAAAAAAGTGTTGTCAAATTAACACTGATTGAAGCAAAAGAGAAGGAGTGTCCAGACTTTTTTCTTTGAGGCCACGTGGTGACAAATACAAGTATGACCGAGCAGTTTACCGTGTCTCGTCTTCAATGTATGAAACATAAGGACTTTGGGGTGTGCAACAGAGTGGAAGAAAACTAATTTACATGTTTGGACACAAAACAAGAGCAAACTGCATGAAGCTGCTTTAAATAAATGCTGCTGCTTTATAAGCTTCGTACACTGGAGCTTGAGCGTTTGAGAACTGGGGACAATAAAAGTTGGAGCTTTGAATTCTTTCACATTCTTGCTTGATGTTTGACTTCAGTCGCTCAACAGTCCCACCTGGAGACAGGTGTGGACTGCAGCAGGTCAGTCTAGTCCCTGTTCAGTGGAGACAGGTGTGGACTGCAGCAGGTCAGTCTAGTCCCTGTTCAGTGGAGACAGGTGTGGACTGCAGCAGGTCAGTCTAGTCCCTGTTCAGTGGAGACAGGTGTGGACTGCAGCAGGTCAGTCTAGTCCCTGTTCAGTGGAGACAGGTGTGGACTGCAGCAGGTCAGTCTAGTCCCTGTTCAGTGGAGACAGGTGTGGACTGCAGCAGGTCAGTCTAGTCCCTGTTCAGTGGAGACAGGTGTGGACTGCAGCAGGTCAGTCTAGTCCCTGTTCAGTGGAGACAGGTGTGGACTGCAGCAGGTCAGTCTAGTCCCTGTTCTGTGGAGACAGGTGTGGACTGCAGCAGGTCAGTCTAGTCCCTGTTCAGTGGAGACAGGTGTGGACTGCAGCAGGTCAGTCTAGTCCCTGTTCAGTGGAGACAGGTGTGGACTGCAGCAGGTCAGTCTAGTCCCTGTTCAGTGGAGACAGGTGTGGACTGCAGCAGGTCAGTCTAGTCCCTGTTCAGTGGAGACAGGTGTGGACTGCAGCAGGTCAGTCTAGTCCCTGTTCAGTGGAGACAGGTGTGGACTGCAGCAGGTCAGTCTAGTCCCTGTTCAGTGGAGACAGGTGTGGACTCTAGCAGGTCAGTCTAGTCCCTGTCCAGTGGAGACAGGTGTGGACTGCAGCAGGTCAGTCTAGTCCCTGTTCAGTGGAGACAGGTGAGGACTGCAGCAGGTCAGTCTAGTCCCTGTTCAGTGGAGACAGGTGTGGACTGCAGCAGGTCAGTCTAGTCCCTGTTCAGTGGAGACAGGTGAGGACTGCAGCAGGTCAGTCTAGTCCCTGTTCAGTGGAGACAGGTGTGGACTGCAGCAGGTCAGTCTAGTCCCTGTTCAGTGGAGACAGGTGTGGACTGCAGCAGGTCAGTCTAGTCCCTGTTCAGTGGAGACAGGTGTGGACTGCAGCAGGTCAGTCTAGTCCCTGTTCAGTGGAGACAGGTGTGGACTGCAGCAGGTCAGTCTAGTCCCTGTTCAGTGGAGACAGGTGAGGACTGCAGCAGGTCAGTCTAGTCCCTGTTCAGTGGAGACAGGTGAGGACTGCAGCAGGTCAGTCTAGTCCCTGTTCAGTGGAGACAGGTGTGGACTGCAGCAGGTCAGTCTAGTCCCTGTTCAGTGGAGACAGGTGTGGACTGCAGCAGGTCAGTCTAGTCCCTGTTCAGTGGAGACAGGTGTGGACTGCAGCAGGTCAGTCTAGTCCCTGTCCAGTGGAGACAGGTGTGGACTGCAGCAGGTCAGTCTAGTCCCTGTTCAGTGGAGACAGGTGAGGACTGCAGCAGGTCAGTCTAGTCCCTGTTCAGTGGAGACAGGTGTGGACTGCAGCAGGTCAGTCTAGTCCCTGTTCAGTGGAGACAGGTGTGGACTGCAGCAGGTCAGTCTAGTCCCTGTTCAGTGGAGACAGGTGTGGACTGCAGCAGGTCAGTCTAGTCCCTGCTGTTGTAACTTGAGCAGAATGTGTCTTCAGTGTCTCTGAAATAAGCAGGGACGTCCCTGAAAAAGATGGATGGCAGCATGTTGCTCCTAAACCTGTATGTACCTTTCAGCATTAATGGAGCAATGGTTTTCTGAAGTGTTCCTGAGCCCACGTGCTGATATCCTTTACAGTATGGTGCTGCTTTCTAATGCAGAGCTGCCTGAGGGATAACAGGTCACAGGCATTCAGTGTTGGTTTTCAGCCTTGCTGTGTACATGCAGAGGTGAGTCGGATTCTCTGAATCTTATTTTTTATGGATTGTAGATGATGAAATGACTAAATTCCTTTGCTGTTGGTCTTGTGTTGCCTCCTGTCCAAGGTTTTTTAGGAACGTTACAGGCATCAGATTCAAAATGAGGGAATATTTGCCAAAAACAATGACATTTATTGGTCGTAACTTTAAATATTTTGTCTTTTTAGTATTTTCAATTGAATATAGGTGGAAAAGGATTTTGAAATCATTGTCTTCTGTTTTTGATTAATAATAGCCAATCAGCTGTTAAAGTGCTGCACAGACTCCATCAGTAATGAGACCAGTGCTTTGACAGCATGCTCTCCGTGTTTGTTCGTCTCCTGTTTCTTGTCCACTTCCTCTAAAGCTCTGAGTGCTGTTTGTACCTACACCTGCTCTGATTACACACTTAAAGGACCACAGCTACGACTCTGAGCCCCAACGCAGACACACAATCCTCACTCCTGAGATCAGCGTGTCCTAAAGCCGGCACTACTGCGGACCGCTGTGCACTCGACACTCGAGCCTGCTGGATCATATAGCATCCAGCAAACACTACAGCTGAACATCTGTTTGGACACCGGAGACGTTTCTCTCATCCACTCAGAGCCTCCATGTGTCAGGAAGTGCCGAGCAACAAGTGGAAAGCTTCTGACTGGTGATGAAGTCTACGGGCAAGCAGGAGAGGCTGTTTGTGGATCAAGATAATGGATGATCGGGTTATAATTTGATTATAACGGGAAACTTTCAAGGTCAAAGTAGCTTTCAGGGAGCCCAACATGTGGCTTCACTCAGGTTCATATGTTTGCCTTCGGGGAAAACAGTTATTACAAGAATAAAAAGAATGCGATGAGAGAAAAAGGGAAATAAAAATAAATGAATAAATAAAGCTCCAGTTCATAACAAGTTTTATCTCAAGACACTTTACAGCAGAGCGGGCTGAAGACATACTCTTCATTTACAGATACACAGATATACAAATACATATAATAAATAATAAATAAATATTTGTATATACACAGACATACATCCAGAGATGGATCCATCCAGGCAGAGACAGAGGCACTAAAAATAAGAATTTATGGTAGCAACAAACGCATGGACGCCCAGATCATAAATCTGTCCTCATCACATTAGCCTCTGCTGAATATAGATTCAATCATTTTTTTATTTAGATGGCACCATATTTGTTGAACAGAAATGTATTAAAGGTAAGCCCCTTGAGATGTGGCATCTTATTTTAAACAGGGTCCTCATGTCTATATGGCTGTAAATGTAGTTACTGTGGATGAATAATCAGTTCAACTGTGGATAGAGAGATTAATCTAATATTAACATTAATACCTTTACTGAATATAATCTGGAGAGGAATGATGTTGATTAATATTGATTATTGAGGATTAATATTTCTTTTTTGTAATTCACTGACTATTGCCTTTTAGAACATTAAAAATAATACAAAGTTTATGAATAATAAGAGAGAAAAAAATTAAACAGTATACTAAAATAGATAGTAAATTTATATCTATATTTATTTTCATCATAACAATATAATACAGATTTATTTATATTGCACTTTTAAAACAACCTCAGTGAGCCAAAGTGCTGTACAGGTAAAAAGAAAGAGAATATAGAATAAATTAAAATACATAGCATGACTTTAAAAAATAAGAATAATCCTCCTAACACGTTTGACTTTGGAAACTTTATCACAAAGGTATCTTGGTTTACATTACTTTCACATACTTTACGTTTGTATTATTTTATGACATATAGAGGTTTTTATTGTCTTGTTTTTTTTTTTCATGTTAATCTGAATAAAAGGAAGCAGCTTATGTTCAACCTGTTAAGCAGGTAAATGAAGAATACTGAAAACGAATCAATGAAGAATATTGTTTAGCATCTTCTTAAAGTATAAAGGTTCGAACTCTCATCTTTGATTAAAAATTAAAACAAATGCAGGTTGGATAGAAATATCTTTTTGGCAGTGTAGTTAGCTGTAGGCGATCAGTAGATGAAGAAATCAGCCCCTCGTGAGTCTTTATCTGGAGCAACAAAACAAACTCCATCTTCAGACCGGGGTAGAAAGTTCCTGTCATTTGAGTGGTTGTCCTGGCCCGTGTAAACATACTGTACGCCCTGGTTACTCGGGGCCAGGCGATCAGAGATCATCCATGAAATGTGACCTGTACGTGGTCCAGCAGCCCTGAACTGAGGCAGAGACCAGAAAGAGGAACAGCATCAGGTTTAGCAGGGCGAGCTGGTTCGCTCAGAGAGGGACAGACGTGGAGTTTATCCTGTGATCCAGACCAGAAGCATTTTTATCTGAACCAGCTTATCTGTTTTGTGTTTTTGTCTCCATCTGGATTTGAATTTAAGGGTTTTTATGGGTTTCCAACAAGGGCGCCTGGATCTCTAAATTGGATGATTGAGGCCTCCTGCTCTCTGAAACCTGCTCACCTGTAGCAGCACATTAACCATGACGGATGATTTTCTGAGTCCAGCCTGAACCCTCATCCCCGTCCTCATGCTGAGATTCTCCTGCTGAGCTGGAGCTGTCCTGGGACCATCCTCATTCAGATTCGATGATGTGACGGCCGCGTGTCAGCCGCTCCTCGATAAGACCTGTTTAATAAAAGCTGTCTCACACTCTCATCATCCATGAATCAAATCAAGTGAGTTATTGAGTTGAGACTCGCAGAGAACAACAAACAAACTGGAATTAAATTGATTTTGTTTTTAATGAAAGAGGGACAGCCGAGACGATGACAGCAGCATCATCTGGTCTGGAAGTGTCCATGAGCTCTTTCTGTCTGCGGCGTCACTCCTGGATTTGGTACGTGGAGGTTGATGGAGGGTGGAGGGCCGACTTTGTGAAGTGTGATGGTGACAAACATCTTCACTGCCTGGGTCATGTAAGGAGGCCCAGAGTTCACTCTGAACGAGGGCCTGTTGATCTGGATCAGGCTGGGGTGAATATTTAAAGCATCAGTTAGTAAAGCTCAGGAATGGTCGTTAGATGACCATGGGCCCATCTTCACTGCCTCTCCCTTGGGAGGCTCGAGTCTATCCCAGCTAACAGAGGTGAGGTACACCCTGGACTGGTCAGGAGTCAATCAAAGGGCAGCCATGTAGAGACACACAGTCAGTCACGCTACTTACTCAAACCAATTTAGAGCAGTGTTAATGTTGTTGACTAATTATTTTCATCATAGTTTTTATCAACTACCTTTTACCCTGAAAACAAGAGACATGGACAAAAACTAAAACCAAATTAACTGACATTTTCATCATCAGATAAAAACTAGACTAAAATGTTTGACAGAGACTTAATCCAATCAGACCTAATTTATCAGACCCAATCACAGCTGCCTTAGCTTGGTGGTGGTGGGATAAGTTGTGGAGCGATCCAATCAGAGCTCCTCTCTTTATGAATTGATATATTCATGTAGAGCAGGTTCACTGTTTGTTGTCAGTTCTGGTATTGTAACTGAGATGCTCTGCCAGGTAGCCTAAATAAAGGTGACTGCATTTCACACAAAAGTTCAATTTGTTTCTGTTCATTTATACATTCAGACTTTACTAGCATTCAGTAAAGGGTTATTAGATGTTTGATTTTATCCAAGTGTAAAACATGACTTCAGAAATTCAAGGAAACATAAAAATGCCTTACCCTTTACACTTCATATTTTAGTCGACTACATTTACAGTAGATTTCATCAAGTAAAACTAGACTAAAATTAAAACTGTTTAGATGACTAAATTATGACTAAAACTAAAAGATATTTTAGGCAGAAGACTATAACTAAAACTACAAAACCCAAAACCAGTGAAGTTGTCACGTTGTGTAAATCGTAAATAAAAACAGAATACAATGATTTGCAAATCCTTTTCAACTTACACTCAATTGAATACGCTGCAAAGACAAGATATTTAATGTTCGAACTGAGAAACTTTATTTTCTTTCGCAAATAATCATCAACTTAGAATTTAATGGCAGCAACACATTGCAAAAAAGTTGGCACAGGGGCATTTTTACCACTGTGTTACATCGCCTTTCCTTTTAACAACACTCAGTAAACGTTTGGGAACTGAGGAGACCAATTTTTGAAGCTTTTCGGGTGGAATTCTTTCCCATTCTTGCTTGATGTACAGCTTAAGTTGTTCAACAGTCCGGGGTCTCCGTTGTTGTATTTTACGCTTCATAATGCGCCACACATTTTCAATGGGGGACAGGTCTGGACTACAGGCAGGCCAGTCTAGTACCCGCACTCTTTTACTACGAAGCCACGCTGTTGTAACACGTGCAGAATGTGGCTTGGCATTGTCTTGCTGAAATAAGCAGGGGCGTCCATGAAAAAGACGTTGCTTGGATGGCAACATATGTTGCTCCAAAACCTGTATGTACCTTTCAGCATTAATGGTGCCTTCACAGATGTGTAAGTTACCCATGCCTTGGGCACTAATACACCCCCATACCATCACAGATGCTGGCTTTTGAACTTTGCGCCTATAACAGTCCGGCTGGTTCTTTTCCTCTTTGGTCCGGAGGACACGACGACCACACTTTCCAAAAACAATTTGAAATGTGGACTCGTCAGACCACAGAACACTTTTCCACTTTGCATCAGTCCATCTTAGATGAGCTCGGGCCCAGCGAAGCCGGCGGCGTTTCTGGGTGTTGTTGATGTTTTTGTCTTTCACAGTTGTGACGTGAAGTTCAGGTCTAAGTTGATTTAGAAAGATTATGACATTTTAACAATGTTTTAGATGAAGTCTTAAACAACTTTTCATGATGAATATTACACAATTTGTTTAAGTTTATTAGGTTTAAAAAAGAAAACATGGACTGATAAGATACTGTAACATAGGCTAATTAATAAGGCTGTTTTGCATAGAAGTGAATAAAGTGTGCCTTGTGATTATGGCCTGGCATTTGGTGTACCTTTGGATAAATAACTTTGAAAGCTACTGTCCTTAGTTATCACATATATATTACTAAGAATAATGTTGATGATTTTGGCCCGACATGAATCAGACATCATGTCCAATTCAGGATTATAGGATTTGAAATAAAAAGCAGAATAAATCAAGATACACAGAGATGAACTCTTTCTCTTGAACTCTTTATGAGGCATCAGTGTGCAGGAAACAAACTTTTTCCCAGGACAAGTGCATGTCTGTCAGTAGACGTGTTATTATTCTCACAGTCAGAATGATCACCTCTGATGTTTGCTCCATTTTCTCCTGATCAATAAACGTTATTAGTCTTATTTCAAAGCATACTTCTGCTGGTTAATAAGTTGTAAATAATGTGATTTCAAGGAAACAGTCGGCTGCTCTGATGTGTTTGCATTCTCATGAGAGGACGGTTTCTGTTTGAGGACTCGCTGTGTCATTCTCATTAGACTTGGTGCTTTGTGGAGGAAGCCTCGCGGTGTTACTCTGTGTGCATCTCTGCTGGAAATAGATGGCAATATTTACGCCATTATGTAACAAGAAAAGCTCCGGTTATCTGTGTGGTTTATGAAATCATCAGAAATGTTTCTGCTCCGGCCGCTTCTGAAGTTGGTTTTATATTTCTAGACTGGATCTCGTCGTGTGTTGGTTGGACATAGCGTTAGCGTTAGCTCTGAGGGGGCTTCAGTTTCTCGGGTTGTCTCAGTGAAACGTGATCGCCCTTTGACAGCAGAGACGATTCCCCTCAGGGGCTTTCAGCAACACTTGATCTTATTTTCTGCAATACAGTAAAAGCTCACCGTGCAGAATGAACATATTTTACATAATTAACCTAAACCTCGCCTAAAGCAGGATTAGTTTGATTAGAGAGGCTGCAAACTCACTGATGAGAAGCTAATCCCTGTTTCACACACACGCATCATGACCCCTGTATGTTTGTTCAGGAGCCGTCTCCCAGCTCAGTTTCTGCTCCGATGAAGAGCCTCTCAGTGACTGGGTGAAGATTTCCTTCTTTGCTGTCTTTGATCGATGAAGCTGAAGTCAGTCATGGTGCTGCTCTGACATATTTGACCCCATCTGTCCAAAAATGATCTGATTCAGGGGTGGTTTCAGTCATTACTGTTCAGCTAAAAGACGTCTTAATTGGTGCCAAAATCCAGTAGCGATATGGTATCTGTACTAAAATGTCCAACATCTACCAAACAGAATCATAACGCAGCAAAAGATGTTGACCTTTCTCTGCCCTCTCTGCACAGTGAGCTCCTGATGTGTTTGACTGTCATGAATCTCTAGGAGGCTGCAGTGTTAATGTTGACAGCACTTTTTTAAATTTAGTGTTAATTATAGTCTTTTGCTTAAAATATCTTTTAGTTTTAGTCATAATTTAGTCATCTAAACAGTTTTAATTTTAGTCTAGTTTTACTTGATGAAATCTACTGTAAATTTAGTGGACTAAAATATGAAGTGTAAAGGGTAAGGCATTTTTATGTTTCCTTGAATTTCTGAAGTCATGTTTTACACTTGGATAAAATCAAACATCTAATAACCCTTTATTGAATGCTAGTAAAGTTTGAATGTATAAATGAACAGAAACAAATTGAGCTTTTGTGTGAAATGCAGTCAATTCCTGCCACTTACAGGCATCAGAAGTGGTCAAAATTGTGGCTTCCTTTTCGACTTAATGGTGCTTACTACAAAACTTTCATTTTATTGAAACGCCAGCAACTTTCAGAGGAACTTATCTCTGCAGCATATCATTGAATTTCAGGAGTTTTGTGTGTTTGGCGTTTCTGCCAACATTTGCCCAGACAGAAAATCATCAGGAATCGATAAGGGAATCGTGAAAGAATCAAGTTGTTAAGTGGAATTATTCAGTCATCATCAATTAGATTTGATATCACGATTCATTACAGTGAGTGGTATTAAGTGAAAATCCACAGGAGCCAAAAATCAGATCAATAAGTAGAACTGATAATGGCACTGGTATCAATAAAATCGAATCAATTCCCAGCCTTAAACAGATATCAGTTTGCAGCAGCCCTAACTTCTGATTTAGAGAAGATTCAGAGAGAAGACGGGAGAAAAAAAAAAACAGGTTTATGGGAGAATTACACCAAAAGAGGTAATCACAAAAATATCTACACTGGCATTGGCTTAAATGATTATCTCCAGCATCAAACAACCCTGGTTTTCAGAATCATTGCATCACTGAATTTAACCAAACATCTCACAGTCCCACAGATTTAGCCATTTAATTTGTAAGATATCAACGTTAGTAGCTTGCTCTAAAGGTTGTCGATTTACTTCATCTACAGACCTGTCTGCAGTCTGTGGTTTACTCCCTCTGTGGGCTGTTGTTACTCCTGCAGGTGCTCCAGAGGAAAAACCTGTAAATGAGACCTGTGCACGCCCAACGCTCGCTCTCACATGGACGTGCCCTGCTGGAAAAATAATAAAACAAACAGCCCCATTCATCAGTCTGCGTGCCGTCCCAGATGGCAGACGATATAATATAATATTAGTTTTGTCTCTGAGCTGCGGAGAACACACTCACGCTTAATAATTGAGTTTGGCCTCTGAGGAAGTGAGGCGTGCTCATGTGGATGTTATTTTGACATGCCAGGAACACGTGCTGCATGTGCAAACAAACAGAAGAGGGGAGGATTATCAGATTTAGGCAATAACAGAGCGTAAAGGCTTAAATCATCTTTTATAAACTTAAATGTTTAAGTTGAAGGAGGTCGATGCATCAGTCTGAGCTAAAGTGAACTTTGCTAACATCTCCTGCTGCAGCTCTTGTCTCCCTCAGTTTAAGCTCACGTTAATCAGTGCTGTTACTCTCTCCTGGAAAAACTCTCACACATTTTTGGCGGCCGCCCCGTGGTTATCACAGCATGGCAGCTGCTGACGTCAGAAACATTACAGCACTCTGAGATCAGGGGGATTAGGTTAATCACAGGGGGCCAACTGCAGTGCCCTCTTTTTCAACCAGAGGAATTAGATTCATTCAGAGAGGGAGTGACGGAGGGGGGCTGCTGTAAAACCAGAGTTGATCTGAAATTTGCTCTTTGAATAGGTCGACTAGATCAGGGTTTCCAAACCTGTCTTTAGACAATTAAAACATCTGAGCTCGCCTAAATCCTCTGAACAGTGCCTGTGTTTTTAATTGTTTCTGTCCTCAAACTGTCGCACTTCCACTGTCAAATTATTGATTATTTTTTTCATTCTGTTTTTATTAAGGTTCTGAAGTTCTTACAACAATAGTACCTTGTTTACAAAGGACAGAACAGAATAGCTCTTTATTGTCACTATATAAACACTCGTTAGGCACCAGAATTTGTATAATGGAACAGTTTGGATCCTCTGTGGCAGCAAAGATAAACAAAAGAAATAAAATATTATAAAAATGGAGACAAGTTATAAACAAACAGACTGTAGCTAAAAAATGGTTCAGAATGTTTCTTATATCCATCCAGGCATGTAGAGAAAACTGAAAGTGTTTTTTGCAAATTAACACAGTGTGCTATGAACACAAGTACAGTTATGCAGTTATTGTCAGTGCAAATAGAAGCATGGAGAAGCATAAACAGAGTATTTTATTACAATTTGAGAATTAACTAACATGACCAGAACAGAGCAGGTATGACATTTACATTACTTAAAACGACACCACACTCAATCCTATATGTTCCCGTGTTAAAAGTTTTAGTGGCCAGGTTTCCTGTGTTTTTGAGTTCATACAATAAAATCCAGTCCAGCAGTGCCAACATTTTCACACACAGGTTGCCTCGGTGTTATCGTGAAGGGCATTAGTCCGTTTTTCCAGAGGTAATATCCTCAAAACCTCGTTGTACGCTGACTGAAGGACTGTCCTTAAAATTGTTGATTCTTTTCCATATTTATTGTTTGTAATTTATTGCCTTAATCTTTTCTTGAATTTGTATTTATTGTGATATGTGCTGCTGACCTCTTGGACAGGTCGCCCTTGTGAATGAGATCCTGACTTCTCTGGTTAAATAAAGGTTAAAGAAATAAAAATAAAAACCCCTAAATCTGCAGAAAAAGGCAATGCTTCTCATTCCTGTGACCGCCAACGTGGAGGCGGTGTGAGTTCGACACTGTCTGCTAGTTTAACTGTGAGTGTTTGACGGGTGCACGTCCCTCCTAACTCACCTGTTTCATGAAATAAATGCACAAAGCATCTTTTGATTTTAAGTTCTCTCCCCAGACAAACTCTGAGGTCTCTGCAGGCCCTCCTGCTGCTTCCTGTTTCTGTGGCAACCCCGTCACAGCCTCACCTGTGGGGCTGACGGTGTGAAAACGATGAGGTGAGGTGAGATCAGCCTGTGCTCTCAGGGGCAGTGAAGGGCTTAACCTTGACTGTGGCGCTTGGGCACATCAGGGTTGTCTGCTTGCCGAGTTTCTCTCTGAGCTTCACTGCTGAGACTCACCCGTACAGTCACGCCTCTCACTGTGGAGGACTCGAGTTAATGAGGTGACCTGAATTAGAGTTAAAGAAGAAGAAGATCCTCCGTCTGATCATCAGCTGTGAGGAAGCTTCAGCCTCTGATTCACCAACAAACCTTCAAACTGTTGTGTTTATGTCTGCGAGGGTTTTAAGAATGATCCTTTAGGCGATGCATCGTGATGGAGACAAAGATGGTTTTGCCTCGATGCAGAAATCACGTTATTTTTGTTATCTTAATATCAATTTGAATAATCACAATTCTGATTTTTGCTGTAATCAAGCAGCCCTTGATGCTCCCCTCTGTGCTCCATCATAATGAATCCTGATAACAAACTTGGATTGAGTATTCCAGTTTTGATCCTTTTTTATGTTTGTTTTCACACAGAAAATTTGACTTGGTCCGGAATAGAAAAATGTAGCAAGGAGGTTATTGATGTAGGTGTTGGACCTGAGCAGTGTGGATATGCAGAGCCCTAATTTGGGGGCCACTGGACCCCCGGCTGGCTGCTTTTCCTTTAGGCTGACTCCATATGTTTCTCTCTAGAGTCATTTGAATTAGTTTTGATAAACATTTATCATTTCTTCACCTAAAGTAATCTTAAGAGAAGCTGTTTATGGCTGTTTAAATATTAATTTGTGTTTTCTGGTTCTCGTCCTTCATCTGCGTTTATAGGGTATCAGTTTAAAACTGTGGAGCTTAATCTTGAGTAAATATGGACTGACTGAGTTTCTGATCTCGTCTTGTTTCCTCTGTCGTCTCTCAGTCCTCCCCTCTGACCTCTGCCTCGGTCTCCTTCTCCTGTTTCAGTATCTAACATGTAAAACGCTCACAGAGAGCTGCCTGCTGTTTGATCCAGATCTGATCTGATGGTCTGAGGGAGAAACAGCTTCATGTCAAAGGTGATGCTGAGCCTGTTGAGTTCTGTCAAACAGATCTCAGACTCTGTTTTATTTCACTTTCTCTACGCCATGACGCTTGCTGAAATTTGTTTTTTTTTTTTTGTGGGGGGGGGTTGCACCTGCAGCATTGAAAAGTGATCTGAAATGAGGGAAAAGCCTGGAGAGCGAAACAGCAGCTGCGTTTTGACAGGCTGCTCTTAAGCTGTCAAGTGGACGCCTGATCGATGTTTAATTACGGCTCTCTGTTTCTCTGCAGGTCGGAGATTCGTGGCTCTGCATTTTGAAAGCTCTCTCTTGTGGTGCTTGCTCCAAAATCAGACATAAATTGAGCCTCCTAACAAAATATAAGGGAGAAGAAAGAAGTGTCAAATGAATCAAAACTGTGGTATAAGTTTATTTTAAGAAGCAAATGCATTGTAACAATCCACAAAACTGCATTTTAGCATGGATTTATTTGTTGAAGTAGAAGTTTGCACCCATTTCTTTTCCCTTTACAAGTCTACTGTCATATTCTTAAATAATAAGATTAGATTTGGAGTGGTTAGGAGGTCATATCTCCATCATTCTGTCTTTAAATGCTTCTTCCAGCATCTCTCATGTAATACCAACATAATGCTGGTATTATCTCGTGCCCTGTAGTGTGAACTAGACTCTCCAGGTTTGATCAAAGTCGAGGCCTTTGGCACGTGTACACACTGACATCTGGTGGACTGAGGCTTGAAATACAAGCTGTGGATTTGAAGGATGAAACGGCGCCCCCTAATGGATGTAAAGGTGTAGTGCCTCCCTTACTCAAACGAAAAGCAGCATCCTTTTATTAAAAACAGAGTAAAATATTAAAAAGCCCAGGTAGAGAGGTTTCTGTAGATACATGCCTGGATGGATATAATGTGTAGATGTGTGTGAGAAGTTTCTGTAGATGTTCTGTGTGTGAGAGGTTTGTCAGGGTGTCACCTTGGTTTCTAAACAGACTTCAGAATAATACTAACCTCCCCACAGACTATTATTAGACCTACAGAAGCATGTGTTTGTGTCTTATATTTAACCTCTGAGGCCTTTAGCTTGTTAAGTTAGACTCATCTAAAACTGTCAAACAGCAGCGTTGAGCCTCATGAGTGAGTGTCTGCCTGCGCAGCCGCCTGCTCTGTCAGAAATCATGAAACTTAAAAGAAAAAGTATACATATGCAGAGACACAGTCAGGCTTTAGCTTCTTTAACAGTTCACCAGAACCACTGCAGCCATGCAAACATAAGCAGAGGTGAGTTTAGACCCTTTTGTAAAGGGTTTGTTTTTTAGCAAGCAAGATCTGAAATTCAGAATAAAAATCCAAGTCAGGATAAAGAAGAAAAATGTCCACTTCTCACCAGAATGCTAAATAGACTGATGGATATTTATAGATATTGATAGACAGATAGTTGATAGATAGATGGGTGGATGGATAGATTTAAGAAAGATATACAAAGAGTGATGGGTAGATAAGTACATGTATGGCTAGATAGATTGATATACATTGATAGACAGTAAGACAGATTGATAGAAATCGAAAACGATAGATAGTTGGGTAAATAGAGATAGATAAGTATAAATAGACAGACAGCTTGATAGATGGATAGTAGTTGATAAAAATATATATTATACAGTTAGATAGATATAGACGGTAAGACAGATTGATAGATATAGATACAGTTAAACAGATAGTAGATGATTTATAGTTTGATATTCAGATAGATCAATAGATTGATTGATTTAAATATAAAGATTTGACTTGATAAAAATAGATAGGAGGATAAGTAGATAGATTAAAATAGACAGATAGGTAGATTGATATCTATTTGATAGAAATAGATATTGAGAGATATCTATCTCTCGTTATCTATGTGGATAAACTGAATTGTGTTTGTGAATCAGTTTCTTTTTTAATGAATGTTGGGCTGATTCTCTAAACCAGTTGATTTGACTTTAAGTATAATTTTTAATTTGAATTGTTTTTTGTTATCGCCTCATTGCCTTGTTTTTATAGTAAATGTTACAGTAATGATATGAAGCAGTAATAATATTGAATTCTCTTACAAACAATATACAGAGCAGAGCACTATAGATCTGTCTGAACTGATATCTTTTGATGAAATAACGTCATGTATATTCTAAAGATGGAGGTAATCTGCACCTGTCAACTCAGGCCTCTGTGGTCCACATGGATCATCTATGCAGATTTTTGACCGTGTACAAACCAGCCCGAGACTAACCTTACAGTGCAGCTGGATCCATCTTGCATAGCTTCAACCTGCACAGGCACTGACCAATCAGCTGCAAGAGCTAGAAGCATGATAACGGCGGAGACGAGACCTTTGCTGAATGGAAAAGATATTTCGGCTCCACTTCGGCATATTTTGGTGAGAGTTTGCTTTTGAATTGGCTCACATTTTGTACAGTAGGGCCCGCCTACTCAGTCATCTGATTGGCCTGTGATGAATGTGACTGACAGAACAACTCACAGTCACCTTGTGGACAGTTTTTCTGTCTGGAAACTGGTCTGGTGTAATGCTGCGTTCCATTTACAAAGGAACTGGGAAGAGGGGAGTGGGAATGACGTCATATCCGAGTTATCAGCATTCCAGTTACAAAGTCGGAAAAAATACTCACTGATCCACCAGGCTATTGTTAGCCGTTGTTAGCACGCTCTTAGTTGTAGTTCGCACATAGCGTATGGAGAATGTAAATAACACTATAGCAGCATTTCCATATACATCGAACAATACTATGTGTACGGCTGATTTAATGCGACAAGCACAAGTCAGAAGTGCTAATAAACTCTTGCATCTTTTAAAATGCAAATCTCTTTTCTAACCTTCACAACAACTCGCTGTGGTGTCACAATGAGCCATACAGGGAACAATCCATCAGATTCAGACGTAGGTGGGCCACAAACAAAGGAAGAAGTTGGCTTATTTCATTGTTTGGGGGTCATCAGATCCTCTGGACGCCCAAATGTATGTGCCAAAAACACTCAGTTTTTTTTTTTTTTTTTTCCCTTTGAAACAATTGACATTCAAATCTATACTTCCTCTGCTGGCACAGATTTTGAAGTTGATATCCTCAGCAGCATTGACCCCCACATCCTTAAAAAATGATGTATGGAGCATTACCACCCGGCCTCGGTGGTCTTCTATAGAGAACTGGTCCTGTGGAGCCAGTGGGAGCTCCTTATCTGATGGAAACTCCTGGAAGCATTAAGGAGGAATGCTGCTCCCATTGTTCCTCTGCACACATTCAGCCCGTGGCCACTACCTCGCCGTCAGATTTGTGAAGGAGAGCGGCTCAGTGCATTGTGGGAAATGTAGTGATTCAGCTGAGGTGTTTGTGTTATGTCATCTCTCTGAATCATTTCCAAATAAATGTTGAGGAAGCTTGCATGTCCTGTTATGAAGGTGTTAAAGAGAAGCTCATTCAGCTGTCAATCAGGACGGGCCAGTTTTGAAGCTCCTGTAGGAGGAAGTTATGAAAACTAGGAGAGTATTACTCACACAAACCAGTGTCTCATTTTATTAACATTTCCCATCCCCATTGTAACCACACATTCACCTTCCTCTGGACGCTCCAGACTGAGTTCAGTGTCTCTGTATGCTCATATTAATCAGTGAAATGCAGTCTTTCAGTCCAAAAACATAAAGATCTTGATGTGAGTATGTCCTACTGTACTGTACTGTACTGTAAGGTGTCCTCACGGCTCCAAGGCCCCCTGCGAGGGTACCAGATGTCCCCTCGTCCTCTCACAGGCACTCTCTGAATGTTGAGGTGGACCAGGTCACTACAGTAATGAGGAGTCTGCTCAGTGACATGAGCATGGACGTATCCTTTTATATTTAGGTTTGTATTATTGTATCATTATTGGGACAGGGCTTTTCCTTTTAACATCACTCTGTGAGCATTAATGAACTCAGGACACTAACTGTTGAAGTTTTGTAGGAATTCAGTCATTCAACAGTCCCACCTGGAGACAGGTGTGGACTGCGGCAGGTCAGTCTAGTCCCTGTTCAGTGGAGACAGGTGAGGACTGCAGCAGGTCAGTCTAGTCCCTGCTGTTGTAACTGGAGCAGAATGTGTCTTCATGTCTCTGAAATAAGCAGGGACGTCTCGAAAAAGATGGATGGCAGCATGTTGCTCCTACACCTGTATGTACCTTTCAGCATTAATGGAGCCTTCACAGATGTGCAGGTTACCCATGCCACTTTTCCACTTTGCCTCAGTCCATCTCAGATGAGCTCGGTCAAGAGAAGCCGGCGGTGTTTTTGGGTGTTGTTGATATTTGTCTTTGTCTTTGCCTGGTAGATTTTTACCTTGACCTTGTAGATGTAGAGATGAACTGTGTTAACGGCCAATGGTTTTCTGAAGTGTTCCTGAGCCCACGTGCTGATATCCTTTACAGGATGATGCTGCTTTATAATGCAGTGCTGCCTGAGGGATCAGAGGTCATGGGCATTCAATGTTGTTTTTCAGCCTTGCTGCTTACATGCAGAGATTTCTCTGTATTCTCTGAAACTTTATGGACTGAAGATGATGAAATCCCTTTATTCCTTGCAAATTCCTTCCTTCTACGTTGAGACACGTTGCTCTTAAATGTTCACGAAATGGTGACCCTTGCCCCGTTCTTTTAGTGATGCTCCATTTATACCCAGACATGACCCTCACCTGTTTGCACTTAACCTGTTTACCTGTGGAATATTCCAGATGTTTTTTGTTTGAGCATCCTCAACTTCCCCAGTCTTTTTGTGTATTCAGTTGAATGTAGGTGGAAAGGAATTTTATCATATTCTGATTTTTTTAGTGTCCCAACTTCATTGGGTTTGGGGTTTAAAAGGAAAATTGTAAATGTGTGTTTTAGAGTTAAAATTGGCTGTAATGTATGTTTTAATATGTGAGTTTTTGGTATAATTTATGAAGCAAGACGGGTGAAGAATTCAATGGAAAGCTTCAATTCTGTCTTTTTAAAAAGCAATCAAAACAGTTTTTGCAGCTTTTTTAGGGAATATTTACTCTTTAACATCATTTCTGTCTACATTTTGTCAGTCAAAGTTATTGCACTCATGCATCAGTGTAATCATAAGTACACTGATTTATAAATTAGTCTGAATTAAGTCAGTAATGCTGTGACTGATAGATTAATTAACAGTCCACTCCAGCGACTCCGCTCCAGGATTTAGACACCTCCCCTTCCTCTGCTGGGCTGCTCTGAAGGGAACAGAGCTCCATACACACACTCACACACACACACTAACAATAGTAACACACACACACACACACACCCCATGGGAAGGAAGTATAGCCTGTGACGGAGAGGAGAGTCGGCTCAGAGAGAGCAGAGTGTCAGAGCGTGAGGCCACAGCAGTTCCTTGATGTGACGTGTGTGTGAGCGAGTGTGACGTGAGGTCGAGTGTGTGAAGGTGTCGGGATACCTGTGCTGCTGCCGAGGACTTGACGGCTGATGGATGATCCGCTGAGTAACTTCTGGAGCTTTTATGGGACGTCTGAACACCTTTGATCTGAGATATTAAAAGAAGCAGCAAACATTCAGACTGTTTGTCCGTCCGTGCACGGGCTTGTCTGTCTGTCTGCACGCCGTCACCACCAAACTGCTGACTTGCCAGATGTGCGAATGATGACAAGAGCGAGTGGCTTTCCTCTGCTCAGCTCAGGAGTGTGAAGCGCTGTGTTTGGGTGCTCTCTTGGTTTGTGCGCTCCCTGGTGTTTTGTGTCTGTGTGTGTCTCTGTGACCGTGCGCATGAGTAAAAGAGTGTTTGTCGGGGCGATGCACCGCCGGTCACCCTGTGCCAGAGGAAGGGTTCACTTTGACTTCAGCGAAGAAGTCATCAGGAAACTCCACGCCGCCAACCACGGCCACGCTCACAGGTCAGGACGCAAGGATAACACACACAGACGCACACTCACGGGCCGTCCCGAATGTAAACAGAGGCTCCGCTGAGCCCGAGGCTAGGCTTACATCAGTGTAGGACTGATGGTTAGTCTTATTTAAAGGCACCTGATGTCATTTTCACGCTTATAGGGATGTCTCAGTATTTTTGGGTCGTATCAGGGTATTTGACCACAGCTCACCGCTGCACCTCTAAGGAGAGCGAGATGAGACTGCCAGTAAGGTGCACTGCTCTTGATGGTACAGTTGAATGTACGATTGGGTGAAAGATTTTTTAATTTTTACACCAGGATGTCTCTGAGTTTGGCACTGTTTTACGATGCAGCACGTGTGTTTGTGCCGGTGCACATTGATCTGCTGTTTCATCTTTGGACTCAGAAAGACACAACAGCAGAGGAAACTAATACTGAACCAAACATGAGTGATTTAGACTCTGGTGGCTGTGGATGCACTGGGTTACTGTTATGAGCCGGAGTAACAGAAGAGGAAATTCTCCAGAACATGACTTAATCAATGCACACAGGTAGAAGAACACATAGCTGTTTGCTGCATCGTAAAACAGTACCAAGCACAGAGACTAAACTAGTAAGCATTCAGAGAGCACAAACCTCCACCAAGGTGGCTCACATGTTGCTTTTACAGCAGTAAGCAATAGTTCATGATAAAGTTACCATCATCATACGATTCATGACCTTCAAAACCCACACCTAGCACTCAGAATCATGTTGATATCATTATTAGTTAGACAGTCATTGAGCAAAACAATTGTTCACTAATGGCGGTTATCTGGATCACCACCAAAATCTAATCATTTTGAAGTCTGGCCATTACCAACATCTAATGAAAATTTCAGCACTATCTATCCAGTAGTTTTTGAGTAATTTTGCTAACAGACAAACAAACAAAACAAACAAACAGACGAACATAAACTCCTTGGCAGAGGTAATATGGAATTTGTCGCCCAATCGTACATTTTGCTCTACGTTGTTTCTTGTCTTGTTTTTATTTAAACTCAGACAAATGTGCAAAATAACTGTACCCACCAACAGCAGTGTACCTTACTGGTAGCCTCAGCTTGCTCTCCTTAAAGGCACAGCGCTGCTGGGAGCTCTTTCAGAGACTTCACTGACTTTAGTCAAATACCAGATACAACCCACCTCTTAAAATACTGAACCAACCCACTAAAGGTCCAAATCCATTTAAGATTTTGTTGTCTTCTTATATTACCTCTAATTCCCTTCAGCTTTCAAAGCTAGACGAATCCTGTTTTTTTATAGATGTTAAAGTCCACATAATCATTTCTCCTGCCATAAAAATACAGCATAATGTTTGACTTTGACGGGAAAACACTGGGTGTTACTCCAAACACTGTTAACACAAGGAAGGAGGAGCTGCTTCTTGAAGGCATTTTGAAATGAAGGTTCTCCTCCTGTTTTCAGAAACAACGCAGTTTGCACACGTGAAGTTTTTGAACATATCCCCATCAACACAGAAATGTAGAAACATTTTTAAACTTTTTTTTTTACATAACCAAGTAAAGTGATATGCAGTGTTTCCCTTTTTTTGAAAGTTCTATGAAAAGTAGTTTAATTAGGTTCATTTCTGTTCCAATCCCAAGCCTAAATGGTGTTATGATTGAACTTGTGCCTATGTTAACTGGTGTTTGCAGTTGTACTGAGTTTTTTTTGCTTCTTCATATCTAATGATTAATGCTGTTGTTAAAAAGTTTCATGGCTGCATCTGTTACCTTGGCATCCACAGACGCAAATGGCCATGGGTCACCAGTCATCGCGAGATCCCATTCAAATCATCTGCAGCATTTGTATATTCAGAGCGTCATGTTGTGTTCTGCTACACGTCCTCAAGGTCACACCAGGGGGTGCCACTCACCTCCACTGTTTACTTTTTTATATATGATACCTAATGAGTAAATCATTTTTGCTTCATGTGGAAAACTCTCATATTGAGTAAACCTAACCACCCAGACTGTTGTCTGCACACAGCGGTGCAAACTGCTCTTGTTTCAGACGGTCAGTTTGTTTTCATCATGCTCCACGGTCCGTCTATGGTGCCGCTCCGCACTGCTGACCAAAACTGCTGTGCCCAGTCAGTCTGTGAGGGAATTGGGATGGAAGTGCTTTGCATGAGGTTTCTACACAAACCAGGAAGGCAACACCTCATGATAGCATCTTTTCTGATGTATGAAACAGTTCATGAAACAAAAGCATTAGTCCCAGTATATTATAAACACCTCACATAACGGCAGTTAAAAAGCTCTAATGGAGTAAAGCAGGTGAGCAGTGGAGGTGGGC
The DNA here is from genome assembly GCA_037902135.1 of Cetoscarus ocellatus. Lineage (NCBI taxonomy): Eukaryota > Metazoa > Chordata > Actinopteri > Labriformes > Labridae > Cetoscarus > Cetoscarus ocellatus. The sequence continues at coordinate 646,066 of JBAMNC010001035.1, forward strand.
ATAGCTGACTGTAATGTCCAGCTACGTGTTTGTTTGTTTGTTTTCATTGAGAATTAAAAACATAAGCCGCCCCCATAAAGTGTTTACCGCTACAGTAAACTGCCATTTTTATTTAATGGGTCATTTCTGTTTACAGTCACAGAGATGAGCTGTGAGGCCTTTTGTGCCCTTCATGGATGACTTAGGATCCACCTTTATACTAAAGGCTCGTCCGACCCAGATGTAGAGGTGCACATCCATGTCCGATGATTTTGGCCCTTTTTACAAACATCAGCAAATTATTAAGGGGTCAACAGATATCAGTTTTCTGATCTTTATTTCTTGTCATACCAGTTTAATGCCACCAAAATATGCTTTATATAGACGGTAAAAATGACCTGTTGGACAAACTCATGATCAAACATGATCATCTTAAAAAACATATTGAGGGAGAATAATACAAATACTGGTTATAAGAAAACATTAGTCTTTAGGGATGCACAATATCAGATTTTGGTGCTGACAGTTCTGAGCTCATTAATGCCAAATCTGACACTTTTGTCAAAAGCACTAAGGCTTTGCTTTATAAAAATTACCTGTTGCTTTCACTGTGAGAGTGTATTTGTGAAACAGATGATAAACAAGAACATTTAACTCTTAAAAAAATGTGTGCATTTGAGGTTACTGCTGGCTCTTAATATTACCAAAAATTTTAATGTTGACTGATTTGATATTTGACTCTTTAGGCTAATGTCTGCCAATACTGATATCATTCTGATAATATTGTGCATCCCCAGCTAAAATGATTATGTCAAACATCGGCATCCGCCTGATTTTCACCATCGGTCCATCACTACCCAACTCATGCCAGACTAGCTCAGACAGCATGAAGGATGCATCTTAAATATAAATGATGTAACATTAAATGACATCAGAAAATGATGAGAAGGCTCTCAAACTAAATTATCACCAAGTCTCTCCATACACAGAATGCTTTGTGAGCAGGGGACAGTGTGAGCCAAGAAAGGCCACTTTTTGACTGCTTTTCTCCCTCGTTATATGAAATGTATCTCTGAAAGTGAGGTGGGTGGAGCTGGCAGCATGTCTGTTTTCTTTTGTTGTTTTGATTGGTGGCACAGCTAACACACCCGGTGTTTGAGCCGAGGTGTTGTGCTGGAGTCCCTTTAATTCCTCCACTTTCTATGTTTACAGCCTGACTTCCTATTTCCTTTACATTAAGCCATCACACGTTTGCCGTGGCTGTTCTAACCCTCTGCAGGAATGCGGTTACATACTCTCACACGTTTGGATGAGAAAATCCCTCCAGAAAGAGCAACACGGTTTCAGGGTGTTTTTCAGGTCGCAGCAGGTTGCGTGCCATGTTTGAGCCGAGCACTTTGCAAATACGACTGAAGTGTTGAGATGAGTGTGTTTATTTACACTCCTTTTTTAGCTGCTGTGTGGACTCACAGGCCCGAGGTCACATTGAAACAAAACTCATGACATTGAGATGTCCTCCATCGCCTCAGCCTTCAGCAGTCCTGGTAAATTTGTCTTTGTTGCTGAGCGGATTGTCCTGACTGACCATATTAGTTCATGTTTTGGTCCTTCAGTCACACCAGTGTCCGACGGTCTCTGCAGAGCCGCAGCTTCTGGCCAGGCCAATGTATTTTTAACTGTGGTTTCCAGCTTGGTGGTGAGGGAATGCCCTACAAGTATGAGGATTTGTAAGGTTGTAAAGACAGCTTTTCAAACTTAAGACGGATTTAAAGCACAGAAATATGTTCAAGAAGAAAGCTCTGAGCAAAATTCAGACATGAAGTATGAAACCTTTGGAGGATCGGTCTTTGGCATGGACTGAAGATGTTTAAATTACATCAGCATTTATTTACTTGGTGGTCTTCAAATTGAAAACTCAGTCTTTACCCAATTTGAGTCAGCAAACCACCAGACACCGAGGTGGAGCTGAGTCGAGTCATAGACCACCAGACCAACGGTCACAACACACCGGGTGCAGTCATATCAGTAACTGACTGCACAGCTCGCATCCTCCTGACAAACCAAACAAATACGCTTTTAAATAAAAAAACAAAACAACCCTGATAGAAACAGTCGGCATCGCGTCATGGGACATCAGCAAAGATTTAAAAACTCTGATGCTAATGCTAGCAAGCTGTCACATAATGTCAAAAACTTCACACAGTGTTGATATAAAGAGAAATAATTAAGTTATTTCTGTTTATTGGGTAAGAAAGATTAATTAATGGATGAAAATCATATTTTGGCACAGAGGAGAAATGATTTGGCAGATTATTCATAACAGGGGTGTAAAAATTTCTGCTTAAACTGGTGATCTGTAAGTGATACTTGAATCTGATTTAACTTTGAGGACGAGTGTCAGCAGGTGGGGATGCACCATGTTGGATTTTTGCTGATATCCAATATACCAGTATTTCTGAAGTCAATATTACTGATATCAATACCAATGTACTGGTATATGTATCCAATATATTGATAAAGAAACAGAATAAAGAACAAGAAAACCTTTTTTTTTCTCAAATATGGATAATGTTGGTGTCTTAATGTGGACATTAGGTGAAATTGAGGTGAAGTATTATGGTACATGAAGACATTCTGCTGACAGCTGATGTGTACAGCTGATATGTATGGCTGATATATCAACTGTAAATATTGCCTGAATTTTTATTTAGAGTTAGACTTTTGCTGAACTTTGAAGTGGAGCTGAAATTTGATTTCTTGGCATCTTGAGATAATTACATCAGTTATATTAGTGAGTTCATGTTTTTGAGGGTATTGACTTTTGTTTATCAAACTATTTGTGTTTTCATGTGATAAATAGTTCAGAAATGAGTCTGTTTATAGAGGTCCTTACCATTGAAGACTTTTTTCATTGCTGCTTGAGATCTTTTATTCAACATTCAACCAATTGTTAAAAAAAAATGTTATTGGACAATTTCAGAAACAGGTGATCAGCATGGCCAAGAAAAGGCTAATCCCTTCAATAAATACAAAACGTGAAACTATAAGAGGGATCATTTGTAAAATGTTATTATATCTCTTCCAACAGGAATTGCTAATTCTCTGCCGTGTATCTGATCCATTAATAGAAAACCAAACACCTCTGTTATGATGGATATTTGTGTTGGAGGATGAGAATCAACATCCAGATATTTGTTTTGGCTCCTTCACTCAGTTAAAGAGCTAAGCTGCATCAGAAAGATGAAATAAACCACAGTGATAATGTAGGCTGGGTCTGACCCCAGGAGGATTGTGGGTATTCTGGTTCAGCTGGAGACACGGCGGGCCGCTCGCTGAACTGATGCACAGTTCAGGAGATGTCTGACAATGAGATGAAGCAGAAGGGAAGACAGTGAAAGCATGAATATCCATCAGTGTGAAGTTTTGTGCAGAAAGCCGCTGCTGTCACTGAAGCAGCTGAGGGCCCTCGCTGTGCTGGAGACATGGAGGTCAGGAGACGTCGTCCATCCACCTCGGGATGGCTTCCTCTGTGACTGAGTGTTTCCTGTGGAAAGTTCTGGACTGTACTGTAGAAAGCAGAAGTACACAGATGCCGTACTGTACTGCATGTTTGAATCATTACTCAGGTAGACCAGGTCCACGTGAGTGCCTGGAGGATAATTACTCCACGGCTGCTTCCTCACTCTGCTGTTGACAAAGTTAATGAGTGTGCTTTTGTTTGCCTGCTTCATATTTACTCACCATCTTCTGCTGCCTTGTTTGGTATGTGGTCATGCAGGAATGAGCCTGAGAGCGTGCACTTGAGGCCGTTTGGGCTCTTTTATTGGCTTATATCTCCACCCCTGAAGCATGAGAAACAGGGGCACATACACCCCCAGAGTTTTGAACTCTGAAAGAAGCTTTCATATTAAGTATTTTTAAATCATGTTGAAGTTCTAACTAAAAACAAAGTAAAACACAGTCTACAAGTGCCACAAATCAGGCCTGTAAAAGTCCCACTGAACAGGTTATTGACTGTTTTTACCTGCTGTTTTAGTGCTTTTTAAATACACCATTAAAGGTAGTTCTTGTCATCAGTATAGGGATGTACAGCGACAGGCTCTGCATCCTGATCTTTATCATTTTTAAAAAGATAAGAGTTTTATATTTCATTCCAGTCTGCACTTCCATGAGAAAAGAACAAAACTACTTACTGAGGTCATGGTATCAGCCATATAGAAATATAAAGGCAGTAACCAAACACATTATAAAAAAAAAAAAAAAAAAAAAAAATACAAAATAAGGATATTTACAGCATTACCATAATCTAAGGCTAATAAAATCTAAATATCTAAATAAAAATAAGGATGATTCTTTACAGCACTAACATAAAAATTAAATATCATTAAAAAATACGGATAATATTTACAACATTAATATAATCTATATATAATATACACCGGAGTACAGAGCAGCAGAATGATGAAGCTGCTCCCAAATTTACACAAGCTCCTGAAGGATGACACAATATAATGTGCCATAAATGATCATATATTACTATTAATTATCAACGTCATGTATGCATTTCACTTATTTCAAGTGGGGTGTCCAAATTATGGCCTGGGGGCCGACTGCAGCCCTTGGGCAATTTCTGATCGGCCCACAGCAAACTCCAAAAGTTACTTTAGATCTGGCCCACAGTAGGGCTGGACAATATATCAATTAAATCAATTAATTCAAATTATTTTCTGCAGAAGAGTTAAACATGAAAAATTGAGATTTTTCTATCTTTACTTACTTTTCCTCCAATCCTCAGTTCTTGGTGGTAGGCCTTGTCAGGTTTTGCACAAGCATGTGTTCAAGGCTTGTGTTGTCCTTTATCTGCAATTGTATTTTCATCAGAGAGCTTCATTTTAATGTAATGTGAAAATAGCTCAGCCTTCAGTGTTCATATAGACAAGCCTGCCAAAGTTTTAACCAAGGAGGTTGTTTTTGCCTTTTTTTGTTTGTTTGTTTGTTTGGTAGAAAAAAACAAACAAACAAACACAAACAGAAAATTCTGGACGGATTTTGCTGAAATTTTCAGGAGATGTCAGTGATGGTCCAGCTTAAAAATCACTTGATTTTGATGGTGATCCGGATAATCACCATCAGTGAATAATGATCTCAACATGAATCCAAGGTTTTCAGGGTCAAGGGATCATCACGAGAGTCACTTTATCATGGAACCATTTCTTTTTGGTGTAACTTCAGTATGTGAGCTGCTTGGTGGAGGTTTTGCTCTCCCAGTGCTGTCTAGTCTTGATTAGGGGCCAATCAGGGGTCACTTAAGGTCTAACTGATGACCCCTGAAGCATAGATTTATTTAAGCTCCTACTTCACATCATGAAAGATTTTCTTAGGCTGAAGTCATCTTTACAACTTACAAACTCTTATTTGTAGAACTATATGAGCCAGTTTGTGAGTTTATATGTATTAGTTTAATGATAAAAAACATAAAATGAATTATTTCCTAATTTCCTGATGATAAAAGGAAAGAGATCTGATGAGAAGAGTGTATTTTTGATTGATTGATGTGGCTGTTTTTGAGCTCAGTGAAGCATTACAATCATATCATTGCAGAGAATACCACAGGCCAATTAACAGATGGAGTTGGCACAAAAGTGGCACATTTCTGCCAAATTGCATGCCACAGGAATAACCGTGGGGATAATGACCTGCATGTATCTAGAGGAACAAAAGGGCCCTGAGGGTTTAAATGTGGCTATACAGTAAGATGTCTTATTATGACAGGCTGGAAGAATAAAGCACAAATAGTTGAATAAATCTGTCCAATTGAAAAGCTTTACCAAAATTATTTTATTTTCCCAGCAGATAGCTTGTGGTGTAAGAAGCTCTGTGTGATGTTTTTTGTTTTTATTTAATAATCAGAATAAAGAAAATAGAGAAAATCTTCTGTTCAGCAACATAAAATGTCACAAAAAGAGAATAAAACATTGGAGGTGACTCCACATGTCAGCCTTTCCCTAGAGAGTCGATCCCTCCTGATTATTTGATCCCAAAATTGCCCCTATATGCACAAACATATATGACAGGGAGTGTTTCTCACATGCTCATCCAGGACAGATAATCTCCCTGTGAGAAGGGATTAGCAGATATTTGGACAGTGTCCCGGATTCCTATGGCACAACAACAAAGATGACAGCTCCTTTTGTCCTCGCACAGCCACGTCCTGGGTGCCGGGCTCATTTTTAATTTCCAGATCATCCGGGACAGACACAAAATCTCCAGTGAGGACTTTCAGAGGACGAACGGCACAGTTAGAAAAGAAGGAAACAGCACAAATAACCATATTTGACGTCACTCGCAGCTGCTGTCAAACAGGAACAATATAAGGGGCTGAATGAGAAGCTGAAACGTGATAAAAACGAACGAAACTCGTGAGTTTACTTCACAGCTGCAGGCTAAATAAGACCAAACTGCCTCAGAATGCTGCATGAATCTGCAGCTTGTAATTCAACACTTCATGGAAATAAACTCGCCTGAGCCTCAGGCCACTGTTTAGCTTCTCCTTACATTTGGTTGCATGCTGAATTCTGCACGTCAGCGTTTGACCCCGTCTTTCTTTTCACCTCGGCGACCCACTTCTGCTCCTCAGGACTTTGAATAACAGTGTTTTGTACATGCTTGCCCGTGGGCGGGGTGCAGGGCTGGGCCGCTGAGTTTGTGGTTCAACAGTGTTTTATTTACAGTGTGCACTGTACTGACAGTGAAACGTGTCGCCATGGAGATGGATACACACTAACCTGCAGCGGGGGGACTCACAGGTCTGTGGTCGATTTGATTCCCGAGTGAGTCTCCAGAGCTGGAATTAGCCGCCGTGGCTGTGAAGTGGGTTTGGACGATGATGATGAGGGTGATTACTTGACTGAAGATAATGATGAGGGTGGTGGAGGTGATTACTCAGGTGGTAGGGAGGCTCAGACAGATCAGGGTGAAGATGACTCAGAGAATGATGGTTGGTGGCGGGACGGGAAGGGTTAAGATGACAGAGCTAAGAGTGGAAATGAGTTATCTGGAGAGGAAGAAGTGGCATCCCAGTCATTCATTCAGCTTACTGCTGGAGCTGATTTAGGAGACTGAAGGGTGAATTATTTCCTCACTGATCTTGTCTTGCACACAGAACAGGCTGGCTCAACACAGGACAAATTTAGATAGATCTTGATAAATTAAACGCGACACACCAAAGACTTAAGGGCAGTTTAAAGTGTTTTTTTTAATGTTGTTTAATGTTGCTTGGGTTTAGAGGCTCCCTGGGATGCAAAAACTCAGTTCTAAGTGGGAGTATTTGCCCAATTTAAGACAAAAAATCTCTCTAGATGCATTCTAATCCACAATTTCTGACATGTCTGGATTAAAATCTTATTTGAAGATATAAAAACTAAAAAATAATGCTTGTACAAAGAAAAATATTCTGTCAATAAGACAAGAAAAATTTAACTTTAGCATATATTAAGCCTTAATTTAAGACCCTGGCTGAGTCAAACTTTCCTTGTTTCATTGGCAGATAATTCTCTTCGTTACAAGAAATTCAATGCCTTATTTTTTCATTTTTTCCTTAAAGTAAGATATACATCTTGACCGGTTAAGTGAATGTGGATTAGAGTAAGTGTTTTGGATATTTCAGACTTGAAAATAGACCAACACACTTGTCTAGGTCTGAGCTTTTGTCTGGCTTTGTCAAAGTGGTGCCTGAAGAGAAGAGGAAGTGTTTGGAGAGGGCAGAACCTTCATAAAGCATATCCTTTAAGTCTCTGTATGGGCTGGCTCTGCATTACCTGTCTGACATTAAAAAGGATCTGTCTAAAACAGACACTGAATTGAAAACCAATTGGAGTTGAGAATAGATAACAACTTCCTCAATGAACTGATAATATTACTCTTTGCTTTGCAGTTCCTTTCACTTTGTTCTGCAAATCAAGGAATAACAGGAATGACAACATAGATGTCCTAAATCATAGCAGATCTGGGGTCAAATTGTGTCTTAATATTCAACAGAAAGAAGCTTACTGTATAACTTTCAGTAAATTGAAACTACAGTGAGTGGAATTGCAGCAAAGGTAGACTTAGACTTTATTTGTCACTCAGATTTGCATCCTTTTAAAATAGCAACAGGTGTTGCTTAATAAAATACTATATAAAGACAAAAATGTGCATTAAAAAATAATTTATAAAATATATACACTACAGAATACGCATGTGTGTGTTTATTGCCATGTGTTTGACATTTTTGCCACTGGAAGCCTCTTTAGGCCAACTTTACCAAACAGACTATCAGCAGGAATCGACAGAAATTGTGAAAGAATCAGACTGATGAGCAGAATCGTTCATTTCAGTGTTATCAGTAAAATACTATCAATCTCCATCCCTATTAAAACAAATAAAAGACAAACCAAATGTTATTATAACCATGCAGATAGTGGAAAAAATGTCTCATGTGCACTCTGTCACAACTTTAACTTCTTTAGAGTGAATTAATAGGTTTAGATTAGGGCTGCACACTAAAATGTAATTTTATTCTTATTGGAAGTCCATATTTTTGGTATAAAGTCCTTGCTGCCGTGAAGCTAAACCTGGCTCTAAGCCACCTTTTAATGTATTTGTGGCACTTTAGGTGAGGAAACGTTCATTGGATCTCTTTTGGATTGAGGAAAAGCAGCTGCAGGTGTTATAAATCAGAGAGAACAGAATAAAGTCACCATGTGATAGCTTAATCCACTATTTCAGTATTGATGTTCTTCACATACTCTGCAGGCCTCACTTCTGTTCACGTTTGCTGCCATATTTGAGCTGTAAAAGCGAAACAACATCCAGTTCCAGCCTACGGTTCGATTGGGGCAACGGATCAGAGCAGGGATTGTGACTTTGAGTAGCCCGACTCTGGGGAACGGGATGGAAAGGAGATACCACACTGCAATTTACCAACCCAGGAATGTTCCTCTCTGAGGCAGAAACCCTCCAAGTTTCTCCTTTGACTGTTTTCAGTCTTATTCTGCTTGTTCAAAGTAAACTTCAGCTCCTCGCTCACCTCGATCATAAACTCAAAGTCACCCGTACGCCCTCTGTTTCACCATCATCATCTTCAGTCCAGCTCTGCTATATGTTCCCTGCAGCCCCATGTCATGTGGGCCTGTATTTAGACTGTAAATGATTTGTAAATGAGAGCATCTGCTGGATAACTTTGTTTCTAAATGTGCATGTATAATGACTTGGCACAGGCCCTGATCACATTAGCGGCCTAGTTTCTATTATTAGTGCTGTTATCTGGATGGATTCCTGCGCTCTCTTGCTTTTAGAGGCAGATCAGAAAAGGTGAGAGGACTGATGTGGTTTCAGCTGAACAGGTTTACAGATTAAAGGTTGGGAGCAGTGATGGTTTATGGGAGTTATACTGGAGATTCATGATGGGGTTTGAGGGACGAGGAGGATCTGATCCCACATATTGACAGACTCTGGAACTCCCTCCCCCCACACATCAGACAGTCAGAGTCCATCACCTTATTCAGATCCAAACTCAAAACTCACCTGTTCAAACTGGCATATTCCCTCTAACTGGACATTGTTCACCCCACTTGCTTTTATGTTGATGTTTTGTTTTTAAAATGTTTGCAATGGCTGATGCTTTTATGCTTTTACTCCTGTAAGGTGACCTTGGGTGACTTGAAAGGCGCCCCCAAATAAAATGTATTATATTATGTATTATATTATGCCAATGTGGGGCGAGGTTACGGATTCTGATATCTTTCTTTTGGTGTACCAACACATCAGGGCAAGAGAAACCAAAGGACGTGAGGGACCATCTTTCATTTTTAAGGACTTTCTCAGCTGCAAAACAGATGCTTGTGGAGGCTGTTGATCCTTAAGTCTATGCTGGCTGGAAATGTATCATTGCTTTATTTTTGTCAATAACACGTGGTTTGTAGATCAGAATTAATGCTCCAGATCACCAAAGCAGCAGTGTAGCTCAGTCCAGAGGGACTTGGGCTGGGGACTGGATGTCCGGTTCAAGTCCTATCGAGACATGCTTGGAAGTTGGTTTGGTCGCTGGGGAGATGGAAGCTGACTTCCTGGGGCACTGTCGCCAGTTACAGCAGCTGATAGCAGTGTTGCCAGATTTTTTGACTGAAATAAGCAACCAAGTTATAAAAACAAGCCCAAAACAAGGCACCTCCAGCTATTTGTTTCCCTAATGTGATATATTACTTTTTTAGAAAAGAGAAATCTAGATGAAGTGTGTCATCTACATTGAATTTCAATTTCACAGTGACATTTTTTTCTTATTTGTCTCTTAATTTACTTCTTCAAAATACTTTTGTTTGGAGGTGGAACATCCTCTTCTTTATACAGAAGTGAAGGGAGGGGCTACTGTTATTTATAACTCTGTTATCACTAAACAGTCTGTCTAACCTTGATTTTTGTAACCAGACAGACAAAGTCAGGCTTTTATCTAAGTTTTATGATGATCCTCTACAGCTTTATTATGGTGAAAACAGTAACAGCTACATTAGAAATAAATGTAATTCGGGCTGTAAGGATGTCTTTTTGGTGGAAACATCATTTTTGCCTCTTTTTACAGTCAAATTTACATTTGTGATTGGAGTGGGACAACATAGTTTGTGTAACTTCTGAATGTAGTTTATATTGGTAGCACAGTGAGCATCAGATCCCACCTGGGTTTGTGGGCACAACAAGCCTCAATGAGCAACTGCACTTTAGGAACAAGCCCAACAAAACACAACCTGCAACTGCCAATATTTACAAGCTACTTTTCAAAGAAAGAACCCCAAAGTCACTTATAGTAAGCCAACCTGGCAACTCTGGCTGAAAGGAGTTGTGTGGCTTCCCTCCGGAGTCTCGGGTGGTAGGTTTTGCACCCCTGCACCCTTAAACCTCTTTAAATGAAGCAGAGCTGACGTGGTGGTGGTGCAGTCAAGATGTCAGGAAGGAATGGTGAAGTGCCATCCTGGCATCTGCTCCCAAACCTAACCTGAGATCACCAAACATAAAAAACAATCACCTCAATACTCAGGTGTCTGCAGCATAGAGAAGCGTCCTTCAGCAAGTTACCCAAACTTATTTGTTCGGTGGTGCTCCAGCCTACATCGCTGTACAGAGAGGTAGAAGTGGACTCTTTGCTCTCGCTCGCTCTATAAAGACTTCAGATTCGGCTGAATTGGCGTCAGACGGCTGCTGATGGGTTCCAGGACTGCGGGACAGGAGACTGTGATCCATTTTGCTCTTCTGTCACAAATGCATCCTGACACACAGAACACCAGAGCACTCCTGGTCACAATCAGACCTTGTCCTCACAGATTTGTGGCCTGTTGATACAGATCATCAAGCTTTCTCCATATATAAGTGTTGATTAATGACGCCAAGGTGAATGCTCTTTCCCGAGGTTTTATAAGTCCATGAGTCAGTGAACGTCCCCCACAGCATGTGCATGTTTGGACAAGCCCAGGTAATGAAACTATCTTTAGATATGTGTAGATCTTGCTGTAAGTGTTCAGCTCTATTCCTGCTCGCTCTGATGGGATCGTTTCATCGTCTTCCTTCTGGACTGCTTCAGAGCTCTGGCACATTTCAGCGAGCCGGCTGCTAGACACATAGGTCGCTCCAGGATCCAAACATTGTCCCGTCATTTTCATCATCTTTCTATTTTTATTCCCAAATATTTTTTGCAACTGTTGGGAAATGTGTGACCAATAGTTTGAGTCTAAAGGAAAAGTCTTTATTTGATACCGTAATGGACAAACAGGAGGTGTAACCATGGCTCCTCTGTTTGGACAGCCCCACAGACGAATGGCGGCTGGTTTCCCCTCAGACATAACGCTCAGGAAGGAAAGGATTCATTCAGAGAAGGAAAATGCTCTGCCTCCCTGAGTCTCTAACACTCTGCTGCTCTGTCTGATCCACAACATGATTTCACCTCAGCTGAGGAGGTCATGGTTATGGTGGCATTTGTTAGATTGTGAACAGAATAACTCAAAAAGTTATGAACCGAATTAAATTAAATTTTCAGGATTGGTCAAAACCAGGCCGAGGACCAGTTGATTTGATTTTGGGGTGATTCAGATAAGTCTATAAACTTTAAATGGTAACTAAATGCATCAATACCAGTAACTTTATTAAATTTTGGCTTATTTTAAACTAGGGTGGCAGGGTGGCACAGCAGGTAGTGCACATGCCTCACAGTGAGAAAGTTGCTGGTTTGTTCCCCGGTTCAGTCAGGGCCTTTCTGTGTGCAGTTTGCATGCCCTCTCCGTGCATGCATGGGTTCTCTTCAGGCACTCCCGCCTCCTCCCACAGACCAAAAACATGCCCAATAGGTTAATTGTTGACTCCAAATTGCCCTTAGGTATGAGTGTGAGTGTGAATGGTTGTTTGTCTCTCTATGTGGCTGTGAAATTGGCTGACAACCATTTCAGTGTGTACCCCGCATGGTCAGTTTGTGCTTGGAGCACCTTTTGTTGGATCGGGCCCTTCACTGCCTCAGGTGCCCTGATACACAGCTGCTGTGTATTTTCAGTTAAAATGTAACATAATAATAATGATAATAACTTTTATTTGTATAGCACTTTAAAAAACAGAGGTTTACAAACAGTCAGGAACATACAGACAACAAAGCACAAGAACTACAGTGCAAGGAAACAAAAACAAAAAGCTTAGTTCAAGTCACAGCACTTTTACAGAAAGACACAAAAGGCATAAAAGACACCAGCAAGGAGAGTTAAGAGGAGAGCAACTGGTGCTTCAGGTGTCAGGGGACTTCAGGCCTCTGAATCGAAGGCCCTTTTCATATGTCATAAAAATTCAGACAATACAAGAACCATGCAACATAAACTGAGACCATGAGGACTGAAGTAAAAGCTAAAAACATAAACTCAGTAAGAAAAAAGAAAGAAAAGACAATAAAACAGGATTGAAAGCAAAAAAAAAAACAGGACAGCAAATATAAAAAGATGATATTATAATGATGATAAAATAATAATAATAAAATTATAAAATTATAATAGCAATGATAAAATAGAATAACAGACATGAGCAAGAGATAAAACAATTAAAAAGCCTAAAAGGTTATCTATGAAAAGATTAAAAGTGTAACAAAGGTGAATCATAGATTAGATAAAATCTGAATTAAAAGTAAGTAACTGCATTAATGTGTTAACATAACATAGAAGATGTCAATAAAAGGAGGGACTTGAAAGTAGTGGGAGGTAAAAGGATAAGAAAAAGCTAAAAAGACAGTAAAGCTGAAGTAAGATCGAGATAAAAGACGGCATCACATAAAACCAAGTCTGTGAAAGTGAGTTTTTTAAAGAGACTTAAAGGAAGCGACAGACTCGGCACGCCTGATGTCCTCTGGCAGGTCGTTCCAAGGTCGTTCCAAGGTCGAGGAGCTCTGATGGAGAAAGCTCCGTCTCCTTTAGTTTTGAGCCTCGACTTTGGGACGACCAGGAGGCCTTCACCAGAGGATCTGAGGCTGTGAGCCGGCTCATATGGTGTCAGTAGCTCAGAAATACAGTTTGGAGCAAGTCCCATGAGTGCTTTAAAAGTCATCAATAAAATCTTAAAATCAATTCTAAAACTGACAGGAAGCCAGTGGAGGGAGGCTAAAACTGGAGTGATGTGATGCCGTCTACTAAAACCAGTTAAAAGCCGAGCTGCTCATAAACCAGGGAGGAGAGAGTTACAGTCGTCCAGCCTTGAGAAAATGAAGGCCTGGATTATTTTTTTAAGATCTGGTGGGCTGAGTATTTGTTTAATTTTTGAAATGGTGCACAAGTGAAAGAAACAGGCCTGGATGGTTTTATTGATGTGGGAGGAGAAGGTGAGATCAGAATAAACTACTATCCTTACAAGTCCAAAATGAATTTTCACCCACATTGTCAACCAAGGTAAAAATCCCTTTTCATCGTTAGGAGGGACAATAAACAGTTAAATTTCAGAGAGTAATTCCTGGGGAATGCACAGTCCTTGTTTCTACTCAGCCAGTAATTCCAAGACTGGTGTCGGGTGGTAGGTGTCAATTACACCATAGTCTTTAAGTAGTTAAAATTGTCAAACGTGTTTTTAAGTAGCCCGATTTATATTGTACTGTCAACAAACAGTGCTATGCCATTAGAACATTTTTATTTGTGTTTACAATGGGATACTGGGGGGCACAACATTATGGAAGAGGGGGACACGACCTCTGCCCCCGGATTTGCCCCTGTGATCGTTAAACAGATATTTAAATAGACTGTAAGGGGACATCCCTACAACCTTCCTGCAGAGACTCTTCAGTGTGGCTAAAAGACTTGGTGCTGTTTTAAAGGCACAGGGAGGCCACGCCAAATGTTGATTTGATTTCTCTTCTGTCCATTCACTTTGCATTGAAGTGATAAAAAATAAACTTATGATACTTCTACCTGTCAAAGCTTTCTTATGTAACAGTAGTTTGTCACCTGCCTTAAACTTTAGCACACGCTGAGCCCTGCTTCAGCCCAGCTCATGGCTGTAAGGGGAAGCTGTGCATATGACCGAAAAACAGGGAACTGTGAAAACACACGAGGAGAGCGTGACATATTCGTGTTTGATTTTTGACTCATGGAGCCGCTGAGGTTGGCTTCCCATAAGCATGTTGGAAAATGATCGTTATGTCGAGTTATTCTGGTGTTTGTCTCTTAGAAGTGTTCCACTTCTGCTCATCTGGTGTGTGTATTTACTGTTTTTGCTCTTGTTTTGTGCTGAAGCCGAGCGCAGCCATGGTTGTTATTATTTATTATAACTTTATCAAGAGATCATGTGGAAGTAATTTCCCAGGACAGCATAATAAGTGACCATGGGAAAGCTGTTGGCTCATGTGTAAGACATTAAAGCATCAAACAGGTTTCTGTTGATTTGATTGTTTGACTGTCCTGGTGGGGGTCAGATTGTATAATCACTCGGGGAAGAGTCTTTGTTTGATGAAGGACATGGCCTCGCTGTCGTCCTCGATGTTTTTATTACTGAACATTTTGATGGTATTTGTTGTGTATAAACCATTACTTTCTTTATTAATCATATTTTGGGCTTATATAACATTATTTTAATATGAACTCACAGTAAAAAAACAGTCAAATTTGAAGCAATATTTAGCACATTGTCCTGTGAGCTTGTGACACATATTTGACATTAATACACAATCTGTAGATCCATTTGATATTTTTGGTTTCTCTTTAGCTTTAAAACAGGGTCAGCACCTCTCTGAGAGAGAGGGATGAAGCTAATTCCCATTTACAGATGCACACACCAAAGAGAGCGTTCTGATTAAGGCTGTTCAGAGCTGGTTTATGATGGGTTTATCTGGTGATTCATGCAATTTATATTTTGACCAAAGCATGAAAAAGATTTGTTTAGAATATAGAAAAGGAGTTTGTGTCTCTTTTAATCCAAAAGGACCCTTAATAAAGCAGCAGCCTTCATCATCAAGGTATGAATGTGGTGTGAATGAGTTTTTATAGTTTCTTTAAACAAAGCTGTAGAGTCATACCCCGGGACAACACATGAGTTTTGTTACTCAGCTGACTTGAGAGCCACCTTGGAGACAATGGGCTGATAGTTGGCTGCCTTTGTTTTGGACCCAGATTTAAAGATGGGCGGCCGCCTTCCAAGACGATGGAGCTGCTTTTTGACTAATTAGCTAATTGATCATAAGAGTGATGGGTTGGGCTAATGCATCACTGTGTTGATATCACGAGCATCCTCAACTTTTAGGCTTCTGAGAGCCATTGTGATCCTGGTTACTTGTGTCTCAGTTATAGTTTCTAGCTGGAAAATAATCTAATCTTTATTTACTGGGTGAAGTGGGGTAGTAGAAGGAGCGAAGAGCACGAGTGAAGAGTGTTTACCAAAACCATAGTGTGGTTTGTGTGGCCTGGGATGTAAAAATGCATCTGTACAAACTTAGTAATATCTAAATAAGTTTATATTGAAGGACAATATAAACTAGCTAGCTCGGCTTTCCTGTGCTATAGAACATTTATTAACAGGTTAATGAGTAAACGTGCAGGACACTGAGCTGTACTTCTCTGCCAGAGAATCAGACTCAAACAGAACTGTGACCGCTGTAAACCTGGACCAGAATTACTGTCTTAAATCTGGGAAGTGATAAGAGAAGATAAGATAAGTTAAGACATTTTGGGTGTTGCAGAATTTTCCCTCTGGGGATCAATAAAGGATCATCTTATCTTATCACTTCTCAGATTTAAGACAATAGCTCTGGTTCAGGTTTACAGCAGTCTCTGTCCTGTAAGTGAAGTCATATCCTGACAAAGACATAAGACCTGTGTCAAAACTTTTCCAACCTTGGGACAGAATCTTTTCTGTGACCTTCTGGTCATTTCCTTTGATTCAACGGGAGGCCATTTTCCATCAGACAGTCTGTTTTACACTCTTTATACTCTTTAAAGTGTGTTTAAAATGAACATAAATTCTGGTGTTTCTCCCCAACATGGTCTCTTACTGAAATCAACAGTGGGTGGTGTGGTGGCAGAAAGATTTACATCTCTGGCTTGTTTTCTAGATTTCCAGGAACTCTAAACTTTTCACACAGTAGTCCGAGTTCTCCAGAAAATGTCTGTCCTTGTCAGATGTGAGATAACCACAAATTATGTCAGAGGTTATGCTGCAGCCTGAGCTTCCAGTTTCATTTTCACAGACTCTGAAAGCCCATTCAGTAAGATCACCTCCTCTTCAGAGGAGATAGGGATGTGAGTCAGAGATTTCTGCTGAACACTTACAGTACTATTTATTTTAACCCATGTGTGAATTATTGATGACTTAGCTTTGTTGCTTATCGAGACCTCTCACACGATGGTTCTGTAAAACTAGAAATGCAAACTAAATTATGAATTGTCATCTTAAAAGCTAACAACATCAGATTTAGTATCACTAAATGGTGTACTAGACAATTCCACAGAGCCCTATTAAGCCTGCTTACAAGCTGAATCCATTTGTTCAAAATGAGCAACAAGTTTATTAGCTTAATGCTAACACATAATGGAAAATCCCAAACACATGCTTACAAAGTTTAGATAGAAGATAGAATAAACCTTTATTTGTCCCACACGGGGAAATTTGCATTGCTACTGAAGGCATTTTACTGAGAAATATGATTGACCTGAGGGGATTGCCTGTGGCCAAGTGGTTTAAATTAGTACACCTGTCGTGTTTTGAGGCTCCTCTCTTGTACGAGTGGCTTTGGTTCGAGTCCAGCCTCTGGTCCATGTGACATGAGAAACAGCTTCCTCTAAGCTTTGTTTCTCATTCAGACCTCACACACACAGTCTATTTAAATTGAAAAAGCAAACCAAACTATGATTTGTTATCTTAAGGGGTGAAAAAATCAGATTTAGCATCACTAAATGGTGCGATAGACACTTTAAGCCCACTTTCAAGTGATATCTCTGTGTTCGAAATGAGCAACACTTTTGTTAGCTTGATGCTAACACATAATGGAAAATCCCATATACATGCTAACAAAATTTAGCATTGCTATTAAAGGCATTTTATCTAGAAATGTTATTGATCTGAGGGTGTTGCTGGTAACCAAGTGGTTTCAGATAAGTGCACCTCTCATGTTTTGATGCTCCTGTCTTGTACGGGTGGCCTGGGTTTGAGTCAGACCTCTGGTCCACGTGACATGAGAAACAGCTCTTCTTAGCTTTGTTACTGTAGGAAACCTCTCACACAATGGCTTCTTAAAAAACTGAAAATGCAAACCAAAACATGAGTTGTCACCCTATAAAGTTATAATATCCATTTAAGTGTCATTAAATGGTGTACATTACACATTAACAAAGCTCTAATAGATAGTTTACAAGCTTTTTCCATGTGTTTGTTAGCTTGATGCTAACACGCTACTATTTTAACTTTTTTTCTGAAATATGACTGGCTTTTAAACACATTTTTAGTCATTAATATGTACCTGGGGTCACAAAATTTGCTCAAATGTCTTCATGAGTGGTAAATTCAATTGTTGTAGCTACCTCTGAAGAACTTTTTCAATTGTAAAAGAATACATTTCCCACAGTGAGTCCATCTTTCAGCAGGTTCATCACTCGCTGAGTCTAAGCATCAGTCAGACAGATGCAGGAAGATCATGGGAAAGGAATGTTCTGTCATTGGAGCTGATGATTTCAGGGTCAAAGGGGCACTTCATGATTGCTTTAGTGAAACAGAACTCCAAAAATATGACTGGCTCTTTCCTCAAAGTTCCATGGCGCTCATGATTAGCTGGAAATATCCCTCCCCCGTGGTCTTCAATGCTCTGTGTAGTTCTTTGGAAGGTGTTCAAACGACATGCCATCCTGTTCGGCATACAAACACGCGAGTGCGTCATGAAATCTGATGACGCCTTGAACCCTCTAAATCCCTCTTCACACGTTGTCAGATCCATTGAAGTCGCTCTAGTTTGACTGACCGTTTCCATTCTACCTTGGAAGCTCTTTGTTGAGAAAGATTTTGACAGCTTGGATAAACAGTCCTTGTTCTCATCCTGCCTCCTTGAGGAAAGCATGTTTCTGGTTGATGGTGCCAGATTTGCAACGACTTGACTTTCAGACTTTTGGGATTGAATGGCACTGCAGATGGGAGAGATATAATATAGAGATAATGCAAATAATTCAGTAGTTTTGATCCCTGACGGCTCCTGAGAAAGACCAAGCTGTTAATAAAGGGGGTTTCCTGCCTAAGACGTACATATTTAATGGCCATGCAGTTAAAAAGCAGAGTGGAGGGTCAAGGAGGAGGATCAGGGTGTGTTTTGTCTAAGAGGGAGTCGGAGACCTGGGGGCATGGTGGCCCTGGAAAGATTCAGGACGATTCCCGGTTCTGGGCTGCAGGGGATAAAGGTTCCTGTCTCACAGTTTCTGATGTCCTTAGTTCTTGCCGGTCAGTCCGGCTCTTTGCTAAGCAGCTCTGACAAACATTTATTAATGAGGGAGTATATACAGCAAGTGACCCCTCCTAATTTAGACTGATTCTCATGGATATTGAACTCTGATTGGCTCATATGCACTCGTCATGACCAAAAACAAACCTACTTACAGAATGTAGTACTGAGGACAGATTTTAAGAAACACCTCAAAGCATTGTTGGTGTAATATCTTGACAATGAAAGGATGACCACAGGCCTCCATGAGCCAACAAATCTTGTGGCTACATCCTTGAATCCAGGAGGTCAGTATTTCAAAGTTTGAATAAAAACTCTGAGAGAGTTTCTAAGAAACTGTGTCCCAAAGAATAATGAATACTGCCTCTGACTTTGGCTGTCGGCTGCATAACGTCTGACAGTTTAAAGGGTCAGTTTTGTTTTTTTGAAGTGGGGTTGCTAGAGGCCCACAGCACGGGTAAATATGATTTCTAATGAAGGAACTTGCAAGCTTTGTATCTGGGGGTATGGAAAGCCATTTGGGCATAGATTCGATACTGGTGATATCAACCATTGTTCAACTCTACTAGTACTTAAATTTGGAGTACATGTACTCAATTTTGGTCAACTAGTGCATGGGTAAACCTTACTAGTGAAGCAAAACGTGTCACTAGTACTGCTAGTAGATCCAAAAAATGTTCAATAGTACTACTTGTAGACTTTTTTGGGTCTATTAGTATTAGTAGTAGGCTGTATATGCTAATAAGGGGCGGGGGAGAGCAAATTCAGGCTTCCCATTGGCTTACGAAAATATTACAACCAATCAGGGTGCTGGATTTGGTTATAATCCCTCCTACTTAATTTGCATTAAGGTCTACTGGTATGACCAGTGGATCTTTTGGCTTTACTAGTATGCTAGCAGATTGAAAACATTCTACTAGGTAAGGTTTGTGGTACACTAGTGCACGAGTAGTCCTCACTAGTAAAACGAAATCACCTACTAGTAGACAATTTTGTGTTACTAGCACTACTGGTAGACTTAAAAATGTTACTAGTAAAAACTCGATGCTTTATTAGTAGTACTAGAAGACTGTTTTTCCTCTACTAGAAGTACTAGTAAAGCCAAAAGAATCACTAGTAGTACTAGTAGACCTAGTGCAAATGATGCAGGAGGGATTATAACCAAATCCAGTGCCCTGATTGGTTGTAATATTTTCGAAAGCCAATGGGAAGCCTGTTTCTACTTTTCCCCACCTCCTTCTTTGCATATAAGGCTTACAAGTAGTACTAGTGAACATTTTTAAGTCTACTATTAGTACTAGTGACACTTTTTGCTTCACTAGTAAAGTCTGCTCACGCACTAGTTGACCCAAATTGAGTACATGTTCTCCAAATTTTGAGTACAAGTCAACTACGGTTGATATCAAGGCCATCATCAATGGCTTTCCAAACTGGGGGGAGACTTCAGGGTGGACAGTAGTCACCAGCACATGGTGCCACCAAAAGCTGTAATTATCCCACAGGGATATGTAGCCCTTTGTCGCACTAAATAGGTGTAAACACAGGGGCTTTGTGGAGGGAAAGTTAAACACTGTAAAGAATCTGACTGTACTGTATTGTGAAGCCAACATAGTTTCTTGAGTAGTTTTAACCTATAAGTGGGTTAATTAAGAGGCTTTCAGTGGCACTGCTATGCACCGGCTCCCCCCAGGGACAAAGCTCTCAAGTCCCTTCATATTTACTAGGGCCCCCACTCCTCTTCAAAACACCCGAACTAACCCCTTAAGTAGTGATGAAAATAAGGTTTCTGCTGCAGCCTGGATCCATGTGCTGTCATCTTTATTATAGGGAAATCATGGCAGAGTGATTCCTCTGGTTAAATTCTTTGTTTACCTCTCTGTTGTGTGAAGTTGAAACCCTGAGATAAATACAGAGGTCTAATTTTACACCCTGATGGTCGTATCCTGAGATAAGAATGTCAGAGCAGCTTCTCACAGCCTCCATGAAACAAACACAGCTGGACAAAAAGATGCAGATGAAAGTTCACAGCAGTAATTCAGAGCCGCTTTGACATGTTGGCTGTTTCCAGAGGTCAACAATGAGATCCCACAACCCAAATATCTGAAGGTATTTACTTCTTTCTAAACTGCTCAAATGTCCTAAAATGACTGTTTGTCACAGTCACTGGTGTCTGGGGATTAAACCAGGCCCAGACTTTGGCATCAGCCGCTCTGACCATCACCAGAGAGTGGAGCCACAGGAGAGTCGTATCTCTGTCCACGTCAGTGAGTGCCTTTCTGATTTTATTTTAGAAAGAAGTCACATGTTTCTGAAGCCGAATACATGCTGCTGTCGCAAGGCGTAATATTTACTCCTCTGTGAAGGTCCTGGAGGCAGAATGGGGGGAACGAGTTGATCCCCTTGTAGCTCCATCTCCAGAGGAAGTATCAGGTGTTTATTGGAGAGAGGGAGGCAGGCAGGCCGTATTGCAGTGTGAAGTAACACAGATGTTACAGCCTTGCAGCATTAATGTGAAGAATATGGTGGAACCTGCACTGTGAACTGGGCTGAAGTCTCAAAGGTCTGCAGGGTGGTGATGCTCGCAGTAAGAAGGTTGTTGGTTTGACTGATGAAGCAATCAATGGTTAATGTTCTCGAACATTCATAAAAAGAAAAATCAATTAAAATATTTATGTTGCGATCATTTAGATTATTTGTGTAGCTGAAATTCCCTTTTTTGGCAACAAAACAAATAAAAATAATCAGTGTCGTCTAAAAAAGAGGGAGGTCATTTTAGATTTTTCTTATTTTTTTCTCCTTTTCAAGTGCTTTCTTTTGATAATAAATTAATTAAACATTACAAAAAAAAAAATACTAGAAAACCTGATTACCCTTAACCATTCAGAAAAGTATCTGTGGAAGGGGCAAGTGTGTGTTCAAATATTTTTTGGAACTTTGTTAAACTTATTTTTAACAATTGTTAAACAGACACATCATAAAACAAAGACAACATCTGACCAACAATCAATAAATCAAATATTCTCGTATACAAACAAAGAAGAGTAAATGTTTATTCTTTCAGCAGGACTCACGGGTGAATACACTTAAGCATTTTTAGTTTAACAGTGCAGATAAGTAAAGTTTGTAAATTCTGGTCCTGGGACATTTTGTATTTGAAATAAACTTTATAAACATTTCTTATTTCATCCATCTGACCTGTAACCTTTTCCATGCATGACTTTAAAAATGATCTAAATTCTTGAGAGCATTTTTTCCATAAAAGCAAACACTTGTGGTCTTTGCCCTCGTAGATGAAAAGCTCTTTCTGATAAATAGGCTCGGGCTGCATTTCCTCTCCATGTGAAAATACTTCCTTTTAAATTTTTCTGACTTTTATTGTGAAGCTTTCTGTATTTTACAAAGGATGAGAGAAAAGGATGGACGATTGTGGCTCCAGATTTACTCGCTTCTCTCCACACGTGATGCCCGAGCTGCAGAGAGACCTGAGGGCAGAGCAGCGGAGCGTTCAGCCGCTGCATGGTGCTCAGTGCAGGCATGCATGTAAATGTATGGATAACCTGCACATACATGCACTCTGTATTGACCTTCGATCGTTTTTAGTGTTTCGTAGCGTCAGAGAGATAAATGTATGAATTAGTGCTTTGAGCAGGAAATAATGTTCTGGAGAGTCTTTGCATGTTTACGTCATGATTCACAGAAAGGAGGAGATAAAAGCCTCGGACTTCATTTTCCTCAGGCGGCACAAGCACCATGCATGTGACTAAATGCAGCCTGGATCCAGTTTTAGGCTCGTGCTTTTGTTGTCAGCATATTGTGATTATTATATTTCATGTTTTCTTTGAATGTGTTCAAAAGAAAGCAATGTAAGACTAAAAATGGAGGTTAGTGACCTGATTTATGGATGGATTCTAGTGTTGTAGCCACTGATAATATTAAATAAAAAAGACCATTAATGCAAAAGACCTTTTTATTTTGGCACTGATAAAAAGAAAAATCCATCATGGGTAACATTTTTATGTCTGCAGAAAAAAATCCAGGACAAGCAGGAGGAAAACTTCTTTTCTTATCAGGAGGAAAAGTTTCTTATTTATTTGCTTCAAGAAAAAATTCATTTTGGGGAACATAAACAAATTAAAACATCATGTTATTTTTCTTAATCATTGTTGTTATTATTTATTTCTATGTGTCCCCTGTAGTTTGATTTTTCATGTCTCCTTCACATGATGGAGTACTTCTACACACAAGACAACAATGCAGGCAGCATCTGGACTTCCCCTCTCCTCTTGTGAACAGGGCCAGTAGTTGCCTGATGTGGACGACTCCTGTTGTCGCCCCAAAAAGAGATACCACAGTGACATCATACCACTGTTATGTCATTAGTTTGATGGGTTTGGAGTGGCAATCCCAGTTCACATGATAGACTACCGAATGAAAACACAGCACTGCACTAGAGGGGATGTGTCAGACTGACCACGTGGGAAAGAGGCCTTAAAGTGACAGAAGCTACAACTGAGCAGGCAGAGTGAGAACAGAGGTGGATCAGGCATGCTCAGTATGTGGTTTTTTTAACATTTGTGAACATGAACATAGTCAAGCAGTCATCAAAATTAACGTACGTACCACAGTGAAGCCAAAGTATGACCACTTTCAGAATAAAGTTAAAATAATACAGTCAGCTTTAATTTATAGTTCAACCTCACGCTTAATGTTTCAATTTTTTCTTGAAATGTACTTTTTAAAATCAGTATACTAATTCAGCTTCATTCTTGACCTTTTAAATCTTTTCTCCAAGTGCATAATAACAGGACTAATGTGTGTTACTTCAGCGGGGCTCAGCGGTGAATAGACTTTGGCCTTTTTTGTTTAACAGTTCTAACAAAGTTTAACTAAAGTTTATGAATATACTTGCCCCTGGACTGTTGATCTGCCTGTCATTTTGGCTTTATTTTATATCTAATATAATGCTTGATGTTTCAGCATTTTTCCTGTAGTTTAGACTTTTTTTGTCAAAACTGTAATTCAACTTTATTCTTAATTTTTCAAATCTTTTTTCTAAGTGCATCATAGAAAACATCATCCTTCCCCTACTGAGTCATTTAAGATTTTTTATTTTTTTAATCTTAGCAACAAAACTGTTATAAAAATTCTATTTTGGGGTCTCATTGAAACAAGCTTGGAAACCTATTAACATGTACTGTTTTCGAATTAAATCATCTTTTCCCTTTTTTTCTGAAATTTAAGAAAGCATTTAAATCAAATTATTAGATGATGAAAAAATTCAGTCAGTCTGAACCAGTGTTTCTCAAAGTGAGAGGCGGACCTTCCTCAGGCGTGCCAAAAGACTTCAGGATAGGCCAAAAAGTTAATCCCTTACTTGAAGATTTAAAGGTGCCAACCAACTTGTCGTTCAAGTGTGTCCATTTTTAGGTCTTTTTTAGCTTTAAAAGAAAATAAATATGTCAAAAGGTGCGGTGTTTTAGACCCTACCATGGGCAGGTAGACTCTTCACTTCGAAAACCCCTCCTATAAAGACTCAGCTTTATTTTGCTTGTCTGTGTTCACGTTCTCACCATCTTAGATTGAGAGCTGCTGAAATGGTCGACCTCAGGCTGCACGGGAAAAGTGCACGTCATGAAATGCAGTCAGTTCCAACTGAGGAGTGGTGGTCTTGATGTTATTACAGCATTTATGTTCTGAGTCTATCCTGGTCAGTCATACACGACTAACAATAATCAAAATTGATGATGTTCTTTCTTAATTTGCAGATGATTTTGATCTTTTAGGATTTGCTGTCCTTGTCTGATTGTGTGTTTTTCTTCTGTCTGTAAAGCAGTCTGTATTACTGCCTCAGAAATGCATTTTGCCTGAGGATAACTCAGTCTGTCTGTGTTTGTTTTACTGATTGAGTTTTGAGCTCTGAAGGCCAATGTCAATGTTTCCCACATTTATCTGTATATATAGAGCTTCTTCTGACCCTCAGTCCTCAGTCAATTTCCCCTGAGTAAAAATAACTTTTAAATTCTTTTATCTTGACTTTAAGCTCTAATATGGATGGAGGAAAGGGCTTCCTTAAATGCTGAAGTGACCCTGAGTCTCAGAAATCAGAGGGAAAGACGATATCTGAAGGAAGTTCTCGTCTTAACTCTTCAGTGAGCGCCGCAGCCCGCCTGAGTATTGACTGTTTGGTGCTGCTGGCCTGAAGAAGCGTGGGCTGTGCTGTGTTGTGGAGCAGTGCCTGAAGAAAGTGGCTTGGACATATATATACATATTGCAACATATTGTTGTATATATATTTTTTAATATTTTATTTGTAATTTTTCAACTTTTTTTTGCAAGAAACACAAAAAAACACAAACGACGGGGTTCAGAAAAATCAGAAAAAAGGAAAACAATGTGCAAAGCTACAACTCCTACAGTATGACTCCAAATGCTGTGCATCAAATTGCCATTTTGAGGCAGAGAGTAATAGATATGTAAAATGAAAATTGTATAGATAAAGCATGTTTGCAAGCAGACAATATTCATTCCACACTGGTCTTGTCCAAGTGGTCATGAAACACATCCCAGATAGCAGAGAAAGTTTTAATTGAGTCAGACCTTAAAATTCTGAGTGTTTCTGTCTGTATGACTGAAAACATGCTGGAAACCCAGTGATGAAAAGGAGATGGAGGGGGAGAGGTTTCCAATCACCAAGAATGAATCTCTTGGCCACAGTTATTCCCAAAATTAGTGCCAGTTTCAGGGGTGTTGGAAGTCCTTTAGTTGAGTGAGAGGGGCCAAAGAAAACAAGTCCACATTCTGGTTTGAGTTGTATATGTTTTAATATCACCCTACACTCTTGCTGTGCCTTGTTTTCACATGAAATCTTTGATAATGCAGAGATAGTGGCACGAACTGCAGCTTTAGACTATTGTCTTGCATTAAATTTTACCTCACAGATGGATCATTTAACACTTACATGTGTCATGAACCTCGTAATCGACAATCCCCACCAAGTTCTCGTGGTAAACTTCTGAGGAGAGCAAATTTCTCCAGGTATCACTGAGTAGCCACGAGTACCACAGACTAACCGGCATCGTCCACGGAGGATTTCACATTCTCTCCCAGTTTCCCAGCAGTGATCCCCACACTGCAAAAACTCAGATCTTTTCTAATCCACATTCAACTTAACATTTCAGATAAATATCTTACTTTAAGGAATGAAAGGCAAAAATAAGGCATTGAACTGCTTGTGATAACGAGAAAATATCTGCCAATGAAACAAACAAGTTTGACTCAGTGAGGGTCTTAAATGAAGGTTTAATACCTGCTCAAATTAAATTTGTCTTGTCTTATTGGCAGATTATTTTACTTATTATTTCAATCAACTCAGGCCTTATATTTAGTTTTTATATCTTCATATAAGATCTTAATCCAGACATGTAAGGAAATTGTGAATTAGAATAAGTCTAGTGAAACTTTTTTTGTCTTGAAATTGGACAACTACTCTCACTTAGTTCTGAGTTTTTTCAGTGCAGTTTCCCGGCTTCTCTGGTTTGATCGTCCATGAGGGCGACCAGCAGAGACACAATTATCACAGTGGGGTTTAAAGCCCTTCACATCTTTTTCACCACCAGAAGAGCCAGTTGGTAGATCAAACTCTTACCGAAACCGATTGGGAGAAGAGTAAAATCATCGTTTCCCATAACAAAGTTTTAAGTGATGTTCTTTGCTCCTCTTTTAAAGAAGAAATTGAGTCCATTTCTGATTAAACTGCAGATATTGCCGCATCCACGGAGACAGCTTCAGAACCACGGTCATCACGTCTGTAGCTCCGCCTCTTTCCTCTGATTTGGTCGTTCAGCTTTTCACCAAGTGAAGTCGTAGAGGATTGGAGCTTGGCAAGATGGACCTGCATGATTTCAGACAATGAATCAGGCAGGTCCATCTGCTCTGTGTGGTTATACAGCTCCTATTGAAACTTCTGAAATATCCCTTTAAGGATGTGGTCCAGAGGGAGATTTGCATCATTGATGTTCAGTTGTCAAATCCATGCCACGAAGTGAAGGCCAAATGAGGTCCATCCTGGAACTAGGGAAGTGTTCCTAATAAAATGGCCTTTGAGTGTTGATACAGGCTGTCGATCTGGCGCACAGTGACGTTCTAAGTCAGACTCCAGCCTCGTTTTTCAGTGGAGCACACGTGACAGTTTTACAGCTGATGAAAGTGAAAACAGATTTCTGACATCAAACCGTCCTCGGACGTCATCCTGCTCATTAAAGGGCCAACATCAAACTGCAGCCTTGACATTAAAAACACATTTCTGGGCGTAGCGGCACTTTTTGGGTTTGTAGTGTAACCAGCGGGCGTGTGTTGACTATACAGAGGAGGATGTGGCGCCATGAGGGCAGAAACACGACCGTCATGAGTCTCTCCCCCTCGTCTTCATCAGTGATGCCGTGCACTCGCGCACATCACTCTGACCTTTGAACCTGAACATGGCAGCTATAGTCATGTGTGGCTGTATATTTGTATTAACTGTAAGTGATGGGGCCCAACACTGCAGCTTGTATTTGCCCGGAGATCATTTTCCTCTTTTATTTGGTTACCACAGCAGCTGTAAGAGCAACAGGTCTGCAGCCGCGTTGGCAAATTTTTCGACTGAAATAAGCAACCAGGTCGATAAAAACAAGCCCCAAACAAGCAGCCTTCAGCCAGGTTTTTCTAATGCAGAATATTTCTTTTTTTTATCTACATTACATTCCAGTCTCACAGTGACATTTTTTCTTCTTTGTTTCTTAGTTTACTTCTGCAACATCCTTTTGTTTGGAGGTGAACATCCTTTTCTTTATACAGAAGATGAGGGAGGGGCTCTGTTTTCACTAAACAGTCTGTCTAACCTTGATTTTTGTAACCAGACAGACATAGTCAGGCTTTTATCTAATACTCCTTTCAGACTGGCCAAAAAACTTGTGTAAATCCGTCAACAATCGGCTCCTGTCTGCAGTTTGAAAGGGTCTAATCGGCATTTCGACCCAGGTTGACTTACCCTGCAAGCGACATGGGTTTTTATCGGCTCGTCTCTGACCGGCTTTAGTGAGAACGTCACACCCAGGTCAAGCTGCTAAGTTACGGATGACGTCGGCGTTACGTGCTCATGGCGTAACATCGCGCCCGTCCCCTCTGTCTGTAACTTACGTGACTCTTTGCCATCTCAGCAACAAATTCCATCCGCCTTTGTATCATCAGCGCCGAGTTTGTGCATTTTTAAAGAGGGACAAAAGTACAAAGTACAGAAAACCGTGTCCACGGCGTCCATGCTCTTTTCCATTGTTTACGTGGTCGTGTTTTGTCGCACTGATGACGTCATCAACTTGATGCACCAGAGGAAAGAAAACAGCCACGCAGCTCGTCTGTTGCTGAGTAGACCCGGGTCTGCTGGCAGTGGTAAAGGAGTCACTCGCGGGTTAACCAGCGTTGAAAAAAACAGCGTTGACCCGCGGATTTTAGTGTGAAAGCGGTATAAGTCTTATGTTGATCCTCTACAGCTTTAGAATGGTGAAAACAGTAAGAGCTACATTAGATATAAATGTAATTCTGGCTGTAAGGATTTCTATTTGGTGGAAACATCATTTTTGCCTCTTTTTACAGTCAAATTTACATTTGTGTTTGGAGTGGGACAAAATAGTTTGTGTAACTTCTGAATGTAGTTTAGATCAGTAGTAGAGTGAGCATCAGATCCCTCCTGGGTTTGGGGGCACAGCTCAACCCGGGTTGGCAGTATTTACAAGAACTTTTCAAAAAAAGAATCCCAAAGTCGCTTATAATCAGCAGACCTGGCAACTCTGCTCTGCAGTCTTCTGTATATTTGAATGAAAATATCATCCTGCAAGCAAAATGCTGCTGAAACACAGAGACAATATAAACCGTCTGACTTATTTTCTGACTTTATTTGCTAGAATCACAAGCCTGTCAGCTTGCTGAATCGAGTGCTGCTCTCTTTTTATTATTTACCATAATACCTGCTGACGAGAGTCCAGAGGCCACTGAGGCAGCTGGATGCACACACCTGTCAGATGAAGACCTCCTGAAATGAGGTTCAGTACAGTCTAGAGAGGGCCGTGTCCACTCTAAACCTCAAGTCCCTTGCGGTGACATTGTGGCGCAGCTTGAAAATGGTGTATCATGTGGCTTCAGTTCTGTCATCAACCACATTAACCCGACGAGATCGCCGGTGCCTTCAAACAGCAACACTTTCATTGTTCACTTATAACTCTGGGACTGCATAACGGATCTTTATGGGGACAACTGTCTGGAAGATAAGAATAATAATAATACTGATGACACATTTTATTTAGAAGTGCCTTTCAGGACACTCAAGGACACAGTACAAAGATCAAAACAACAATAAAAATAATAAATCAATAAAATCAACAGTTTTTGTCGGTCAAAATTGGCTTCAGGTCAAAAGTATTTCCACAAAAAGTTTTTAATTCAGCCTTAAAGTGCAGCATTTTATTTCAGAAATGTTGTATTTATGGATCCACAATAAAAAATCCACAGTTGGTGATTTTTTTAGCACATGTTCTGAAACAAAAATGTTGTTATCGGAGATCTTTTTGGCCCTTAGAGAAAGTGACAGCTTCCTGTCTCTGCAGCCTCTAGGCTCTCTACATCTGTGAACACTTTTAAATCAGATCTTAAAACCTTTTCATTGACCACGGCCTTCTCATAAGCTCAGCTTCTTCTTATTTTTAGCTCATATTTCTAATTTTTAATCTTGTAAATATATTTTACTGTCCTTCTTCTGCTAATTGTACTTCTTCTCTGTTGTTACCATCATATTGTCTTTGTTTTTAAGCCCTCTGAACTGCTGCATGTGTGAATGATGCTCTGTAAATAAGTTGTGTACTACAGTCGCTTTATGGATCAATCAGAGGTGCCCGTTTTCTTCTTCTCTTGCTTTCTTGGCAGTAGCATCCAATCAGGAGCCCTCAAAGGTCAACAAGAGAAAAGAAAGTTACCTCTCACTTCCCAAAATAATGAAAAAGGAAGTGTGAGTGATGTGGCCTTTTGAAGCAGCACTGAAACCTCTACGAGGCAATGAAAACGTCTGTAGGAATAAAAGTAAATATGTGTTTGCTGTGAGCACACTTTGATTTTTCCCATAATTACCCAGGCTGGAGTGAACTGCATCAAAATGTTCAACAGTTTGTTCATGATGAATCTGTATTTGACAAAAGTTCAGTGTGATTTTAATTCAGTTTTGATTGACCCGTTTGCTCATTCATCTTTTAATTCATAAATCCGACTACAGTTTAGCCCGGGTTGTCCTAAAAAGACGCCTCTAGCTTGATTGTGCTCAACAGGACTGAGGTTTTACGTGCATTATTATAAAAAGAGTCCAGTCGGACCAAAAGTAGCAGAAAATGTCTTGGAGTTGTGAGGGTTAAATCCTGGAAACACTCCTGAAACCACAGCAATGGGACAGCACATATGAATCTAAATCCAGGCCATGCTGTAATTGTTGTAATCTGACAATTAAAAGAAATTGAAAAAATAAAACTTGAAACTGTTTGTTCTTGAATTAACAAAAAGATAAAAACACTAAATTGAATTAAAAATACATGTAAGAGAATTTTTTTTAGTTTAAATGTACTTTTTAATCAGCTCTTTTATCATTTTAATAAAATATTTTATTTTCATTTTTTACTCTGAAATATATTTTAACATGTGATATGTCATTTTTTCAGTTGCACTTTAAAGTGTTGAGTCATTTCTGTCAAAGTGCCCACGTTTCCTGAAGGCAACATCTTTTGAGGATGCTTTGCTCTGCTGTCACTCACAAGCCCACGCCCTCGTCACCGGATGCCACGCCCCCCACGCCAGAACACCGCCAGAAGTTTGAAACTGAAAAAAAAGACCTGAAACCAAAAAGGTCTCCTATACTTATTTTTAATTCAATTTAGTGTTTAATTTTTTAATTAATGAACAAACATTGAAATATCAGTTTCAAATTTTATTTTTTCAATCTGTTTTAATTTTCATATTTCAACCCTTTTGGCCTGGATTGAGCCTCAGACACACGGGGCTCCTCCTCCGCTGCTGCACTTGGGTTAAAAGCCGACAAACTGCCCTGCAGTTTTGCCGCAGATGAGGAGTAAGACAGCTGCTTTCACATAATCAACACAAACACACAGTCCATTGTTTTTACTTTATTTTGCCTTTAATGGTGTAGAAGCTAAAGTCCTTCCACACAGCGCTCCACGGATGTTTTGGTGTTACCGTCCTCTCATAGTGACTTTACCTGTCCTCAGACATCGAGTTAGGCCCTCTGTCCACTGCTCTGACGCCCTAATGTCATATTTCCTGATGAAACATCCTAAAAATCAAATCAGACATTTTTGAAACTTTGAATGAACCTCTGGAAGCATCCCTGAGATGGATGTAAGGCTTAACCTTCACTTTGACCTTTTAATTCAAAATCTGATCGCGTTATTGTTTAGTCAGAGAAGACGTGTGTGCACATGTTAAGGAAATCTTTGACAGAATTATTGACATGCAACATTTGTAAGGAAGACATGGTGACCGTGACCTTCAACAGCTTCATGAAAGTCGATCCTCACACACCTGTGATATTTAGTTTGCAAGCAAGAGGTGAACATGGGGCCTTTTGACCTTGAAGTTTGACCTCCAGGATCAGTACATTTGGGTTTTTTAATCCCCTGGTGTCCAGACTAAAGTAGATTTTTGTGTTTTTCTTGCTTTGTTTGACTAAAAAGCAGCTTCACTGTAAGGTCTCCTAAATGTGTCCCTCCCTCTGTTCCAGTTTCGATGTGGAGAATGGCCCGTCTGCCAGCTGCAGCCCTCTGGACCCCCAGGCGTCCCCCGGCTCTGGTCTGGTCCTCCACACG
The DNA here is from genome assembly GCA_037902135.1 of Cetoscarus ocellatus. Taxonomy (NCBI): domain Eukaryota; kingdom Metazoa; phylum Chordata; class Actinopteri; order Labriformes; family Labridae; genus Cetoscarus; species Cetoscarus ocellatus. Next base: position 677,893 of record JBAMNC010001035.1, read on the forward strand.
AACTTCCCGGGTCACAACCAGCGGCGGGAGTCCTTCCTGTACCGCTCGGACAGCGACTATGACCTGTCCCCAAAGTCCATGTCCAGGAACTCCTCCATCGCCTCTGAACTGTAAGGACTAAGGTGTAATTAGAGAAAGTTAATGTAGCAAATCAACAAGCTGCACTGAAAAACTCAGATCGAGGTGAGAGTTTTTATCTAATTTCAAGTCAACAATACCTGACTAGACTGATGCTAAGCCACAATTTTCTGATATGTCTGAATTAAGATCTTATTCAAAGATATAAAAACTGAAAAATAAAGCCTGAGCTGCTTGTATTTAGTAAAATAATCTGCAAATAGGATGAGACAAATTCAACTTTAAGGGTGTATTAAAATGTTTTTTTTCTAGAGCAGACTTGAAATCTGAATTTTAGACCCTCTCTGAGTCAGTCTTTGCTTGTTTCATTGGCAGATATTTTCTTTTCATTACGAGCAGTCCAATGCCTTTTTTTTGCCTAAAAAAATTAGGTAAAAAGTAAAATATTTATCTGGATTGTTAAGTGACTGTGGATTAGAATAAGTGTTTTCGATATTTTTGACTTGAAAACAGACAAACACATGCTGACATTTGAGTTTTTGCAGTGTAGATAATTTATATGTCAATTTTTTTAAACTAAATATGAAATTATAGCGTAAAAATAGAAACAGTTAAGGGTAGATTTTTGAAAGCACTGACTCTGAAGCATCTCTTTTTTTCTGTACCTGCCAAAAACCTTTACTCATACATGTCTTCATAGTCCCACAAAACTTGTCCTTTCTCCATCATAAGTTTCCGTAAACGTTCGGCAGGTGGCGTATTCATATACATTGCTGCTTGAAGGCATAATGGGGTGCTCCTTTCCTTTCATAAAGGATGGTCTAGTGTTTCCTAAGCTGAAGGAGATAATAAAGGACACAACGACCTTCCTTTCCTTAACTTTAGGAGAGTTCGAACAGCCCTTATCATGGCCGACGCTGAAATGCTTCCAGCCCCCCCCCCCCCAGTGGGACATCTAATGATAGACCCTCTATAGCAGGGCCAGTTAAATGAGTCCACTATACATTACATAACATCAGAGCAGCTTCAGTGCTTTTCCCTCTCAGCTTACATGTAGGTCACATTCACAGCTGAGTGCTCTGCAGAGCTGCATCCATCCCTCCTGCTGTGATGGATGTACATCCTCCTGTTTTACTTTAATTACAGTAACGAGGACAACCACGCCAGGTGTCACTGCTTATGTTTCCTACTTAACAGATTTATTTTACCTCAAACTGCTTTATGCGACGCTTAACCCGAAAAGTTTGAGTCAAGGTGAAAAAACTGTGTTTTGAGTCGTTCTTTGTGCTTTATTTCAGACACGGAGATGACTTGATCGTAACGCCTTTTGCTCAGGTAAATATGTTGATCTAGGGCTGGGAAATATATCAGATAAATCAATTAATTCAAATCATTTTCTGCAGAAGATTTAAAAGTTAAAAACCAAGATTTTTTTCTTGACTATCTCCAAGTTTAAGTTGTTGCAATGTTTGAAAATATAAATACTGAAAATGTGCATTTTTTCATGATGGTGCCCTGTCAGCGTCAGCATAAGCAGATGTTTAGGCTTTTATTTGTTTTATTAATGAGATTAAATTCTGTTTTGAGATTTCATGTTAATTTTCAGTGAAATAGCTCAGTTTGTGTAGACAGGCCTGCCGACTACATGCACTTTAACTGTGTTTGGGTAATTCTGTTTAGTTTTGTTTTATAATTTGATAACACAGAGGCAAAACTTGACTCCTGAAATGTTCTGTCACTTGGAGTTTTTTTTTGTTTGTTTGTTTGTTTGTTTTTTTTGAGAGGAATTAAGTTTAACAAAATCGAGTGTTGTGGAAAAAAAATTGGGGATTTTATTTTTAGGCCATATCGCCCAGCCCCATGCTGATCCATGGGTTATTTTTCATTTACACTTTATCACCCTGATCAGGGGTGGGCCACGTGCAGCCCTCCTACCGTCATGCAGCCTGCCAATAACTTTAAAATATTAAAAAAGAATGAATGCACTCGAAGAAAACCTGCCAAAGTCTGCATGAGAGTATCATGAATTACAATACTGGCAAGAAAATAGTTTCCGAGATTGAATCTGTGAAACTTTCTTTTGTGCATTTGTCAAAAGAGAATTAAAAATGTTAGTAAAATGTACTTTAACATCCAGTAAATGTTGACACTTGCATCAAAAAAGCATACAAAACTGTCTCATATTGTGTGTTGAGCTCATTAAATAAAGTATTGCTCAATGCTTTTGAGATTAAATAAATAAATATTGATGGGGACAACTGTGTTTATACAGCCATTTTTATTTGTCAGTATTTAGGGGGCATCAAATCAGATATATCCATTTTAAAAAGCTTTTTTCTTTAATTGTTTTTATTGATTTTTTGAACAAACATAAACATAGAACAATCCCTACAAGCATATGCACATTCAAAATGATAATAAATGAAGAAATATTAATACTGAATAAGAGTATATGAGTATACAAAGGGGACATATAAATACACAAAATGTCCTTTGTTAAAAGCTTTTAACTTAAATATAAATTGCTGTCTTTTTGTTTTTTGTTTTTTTATTTATTGCAGTTGAACAGCTTTTATTTGGTCCTTTCAGTGCCCTTTCAATACTGCTCTGCAAGACCGAAAATTACTGCAACCCAACAAAACAGAAAAAAAACAAAGAAGTTATCATTTTTAATGTTAATATTTGGTAATTATGGTTTAAAGGGTCCGATCTCTTTCTTTCTTTTTTAGGTCCTGGCAAGCCTTCGGAGTGTAAGGAATAACTTTACTGTCCTGACCAACGTCCAGTGTGCCTCCAGCAAGTGAGTGAAATATACGCACAAGTTATTAATCCCAGTTCCAATGAAGGTGGGACGTTGTGTTAAATGTCAGTGAAAGCAGAAACAATGATTTCAAATACTTTTCCACCTTTATTCGGTTAAATACACTAAGACAAGATATTTAAAGTTCAGACTCATAAACCTGTTAAAGCTTTGTAGGTGGACTACTTTCACAGGGAAGTACTTCCTCTGGACTCCAGGGAGGGCCAGCTAACGCTAAAACATGATATTCATGTTATCACGGGACTCTTTAAACCTCTAAAGCAGCTCATGAATCAGCTGAGGTCCATTTAAAAGCTCATGGGACTCATTATTCTGATCTCTGAATAATGAATGCTGGAAAAATGAGCCTTTAACGCTCTGAACATTTGCAGTAAAGCTAGTGGAACTGAAACATCCAGCTTTTCTCTAAATGCTTCAGCTGAATCCCAGCTGAAAAGGTCAAACACCAGCTCTGAACAGTGTGTGCCCTAAGCCTGCAGTTACTTTGTTTGACCACAAGATGGCGCCGTTGAGCTGAAAACAAGCTGATGTGAATAGCTTGACGTCTGAGCTGTTTCCACCAATCACGGACGAGCTGCTAAATTGGTGATGCTGAAAATGTACAGCCATAAACGCCTTTAATTTGTTGAAAAGTCAGATTATAGATTTAAATATCTGTCAGCCAATCGTAGATTCTCATAAAGAAATGCTCTGTTGGCACAAACACACACATATACTCTCACAAATCAAACACTTCTGCATGCATCACTGTTTGTTTCTGTTTTCCTCTGCACTGCTTCGATCATGATCATAACATTACATCTGGCTTTTAATTAAGAATGAAGTACAATCAGAGTCTGGTTTAATCTTTTAGTTACTGTCTCAAAGTAGGCGCTCCAGGTGCATCAAAACAAGGACAAACTGACTGAAACAGTTTCGTCCAGAGAGCCATCCCCACCCTGAACTCTCACATGCAACAAACCCAGCCATCTTTATAATGTAAATGTGCATTATTACTGTTACTGCTGCTGCTGCTATGTCCTAAACACCACCTCAATATTTATATTTATTTATCCCGTGCAATACAATAATATGAGATTTATAATAATCTGTAAATACTGACCACCATTTGCACCATAAGCATTAAGTATATACTCAGCTGTTCTGTGCAATAAATATCTATATCCTGTGCAATACATTTCCACATGCAATAGAAATACTGAGAACTAGAAACAGGACCATTTTCGTTATTAATACTTATCCTCTACCTCATATTTTACATAGAGCTCCAATTGCGTTGTCCGGTAGGATTTTTTTTTATCTTGTTTATATCTTGTACATTTAAAGTCTTCTTACAACCTTTTTACTTATTACAACCTCTTTTTTACTTATACTATTTTTGTATTACCTTTCTTCTTAACTGAACCATCCATCTATTGCACTGAAAAGGAGAAGCTCTCCTATCTCATTGTACATCCAGTATAATGACAATAAAGGCCATTCTGATTCTGATTCTTTTATTATTTTTCTCTAAAATTACATTTCAACATTTGTTTTTAAAATGATCATTTTATTGATAAAGCTGCAGGCAGTGACTCTCTCTTTGTTTGCTAAAATCTCTGGAACCGCACCGTGGATTATGGAGACAGCTGTGGTTAAAAGCTGTTTTCTTATTTATGAGTATTCAGGGGGCTTCAAATCAGATACATCCCTTTTTAAAAAGTTCTTTTTTATGTTTTTATTGACCTTTTGAACAAGCATAAGCATAGAACAATCCCTGCAAGCATATGCGCAGTCAAAAAGATAAGTGATTAAATAGGTAATTATAAGTATAAATATTAATGCTGAATAAGAAGATAAATGAAAAATAAGTCAAGACACAATAACAAGTGTAAAAAGGGGGGGGCAAATGTATGTATGAATGTATTGCTAGATTTTTTAAATGACATTATCTTAATAAAACGTGGCAGTGTCGTAATCAGACCTCCATTTTGACCCCAAGAGAAAGGGACAACCTCCTGTCAGTCAATTAATTAATCAGATGCACCCAATTTCTGCCTCACTTCTTTTCTTTATTGTTCGGTCCAATCAGGAGCATCCAAGGGTCAACAAGCGGCATGACGGTTACCTGTCAGCTCTCAAAAGCATGAAGATGGTGATGTGAGCAGTCTGATGTGGTCCTGCGTCACATTTAGGGCAGAAATTTCACCCAAGAGAGGCAAAAGTTACTTTATGGAGCAACAAAAACATCTAAAATAAAAGTACTGTTTTAGAGAAGTAATGGGTAAAAAGTTATTAATACAATTATTTTGTTTAGTTAAAAAAACATTTTTCTATTTTTTTTTCTTTTGTTTGTAATTTGGTTGTTTTCAGGATTGTAGGAAAAACTTGATAACTAGCTCAGCATTCTAACGGAGGGGAAATGCTTTAAATTATTGATACTGATGTTTAATTAGCACCTATGATGACACTTTTGTGGCTTCAGTTATTTACAACAGAGGGAGACGGAGGAGCTCTGAGTTTAGATTAATGCGTAAAATAAAAGAAAAAGCTTTGAACCGATTCCTGAAGCCTTCAGTTATTAGAAACCAAAGATAATGAGAGAGTGAAGCACCGATCACAACCAGAATGAAGGAGATTCTCTGTATTGTCAGTGTGGATAAAGCCAAACAGACCAACGCTCTCAGCTCTAGTCTATAAAAAGCCGCAGAATACTCAAATCCATCCTCACACCTCCCCCTGAATACATGTATGTAGGCCAGCCTCCTCCCTGTTCTTCTGTCAGGCTCTTAGACATCCGTGTGTTTGTGGAGATGCTCTCTCCTCTCCCTCTGGCTGTCTGCTGGGTTGAATACCTGCAGCCGCTCTGACCTACATTCAGCTCTCACACTCTCACATAGACAATGAGAAACACACACAAAGGCCAAAATAACACACAAAGATCTAACCTGTTCAACATAATGGAGCTCCGAGGCGATCAATGAGCCGCAGTCAGCTGTCTCCTCCAGCTGTCAATCAAACTCTGTCACACTCCCTGAGCCCTCGAATCTCATCAAGACGCAGGATTGACACCATGTCACATGTCGGTTTATTATTACACTGATGTGACCTCGCCGTGGCTTTCAGGCTTCGTTTTGCCTAAAATTGAGCCAAAATCTGACAGCTCAGTATTTATGTCCCTGCTTGAAGCTCTACAGACCAAGTATTTACTCTACAGACCAACTATTTACTCTACAGACGAAGTATTTACTCTACAGACCAACTATTTACTCTACAGACGAAGTATTTACTCTACAGACCAACTATTTACTCTACAGACAAACTATTTACTCTACAGACCAACTATTTACTCTACAGACGAAGTATTTACTCTACAGACCAACTATTTACTCTACAGACCAACTATTTACTCTACAGACCAAGTATTTACTCTACAGACCAACTATTTACTCTACAGACGAAGTATTTACTCTACAGACCAACTATTTACTCTACAGACCAACTATTTACTCTACAGACCAAGTATTTACTCTACAGACCTACTATTTACTCTACAGACCAAGTATTTACTCTACAGACCAAGTATTTACTCTACAGACCAACTATTTACTCTACAGACGAAGTATTTACTCTACAGACCAACTATTTACTCTACAGACGAAGTATTTACTCTACAGACCAACTATTTACTCTACAGACAAACTATTTACTCTACAGACCAACTATTTACTCTACAGACGAAGTATTTACTCTACAGACCAACTATTTACTCTACAGACCAACTATTTACTCTACAGACCAAGTATTTACTCTACAGACCAACTATTTACTCTACAGACGAAGTATTTACTCTACAGACCAACTATTTACTCTACAGACCAACTATTTACTCTACAGACCAAGTATTTACTCTACAGACCTACTATTTACTCTACAGACCAAATATTTACTCTACAGACCAACTATTTACTCTACAGACGAAGTATTTACTCTACAGACCAACTATTTACTCTACAGACCAGCTATTTACTCTACAGACCAAATATTTACTCTACAGACCAAATATTTACTCTACAGACCAAATATTTACTCTACAGACCAACTATTTACTCTACAGACCAAATATTTACTCTACAGACCAACTATTTACTCTACAGACCAAATATTAACTCTACAGACCAAGTATTTACTCTACAGACCAACTATTTACTCTACAGACCAAGTATTTACTCTACAGACCAAATATTTACTCTACAGACCTAGTATTTACTCTACAGACCAAATATTTACTCTACAGACCAAATATTTACTCTACAGACCAAGTATTTACTCTACAGACCAACTATTTACTCTACAGACCAAGTATTTACTCTACAGACCAAGTATTTACTCTACAGACCAAATATTTACTCTACAGACCAAGTATTTACTCTACAGACCAAATATTTACTCTACAGACCAACTATTTACTCTACAGACCAAATATTTACTCTTCAGACCAAATATTAACTCTACAGACCAAGTATTTACTCTACAGACCAAGTATTTACTCTACAGACCAAATATTTACTCTACAGACCAAATATTTACTCTACAGACCAACTATTTACTCTACAGACCAAGTATTTACTCTACAGACCAAGTATTTACTCTACAGACCAACTATTTACTCTACAGACCAAGTATTTACTCTACAGACCAAATATTTACTCTACAGACCAAGTATATACTCTACAGACCAAGTATATACTCTACAGACCAAGTATTTACTCTACAGACCAAATATTTACTCTACAGACCAAGTATTTACTCTACAGACCAAGTATTTACTCTACAGACCAACTATTTACTCTACAGACCAACTATTTACTCTACAGACCAAATATTTATGTTGCGTGATGTGACGGATTGTGGGGTACGGTTTGATCCCCTCTCTGTGCCGTCTCCAGATAGGGTAACAGAAGTGTGTCAAAGACGAGACAACAATGATAGCGCCGTCCTGAGCAGGCTGAGTCACAGAGACGGTTCAGACGTTACGCAGCGCGTGTTCGATGACGTGTTACTTCTGCAACCAACACCAAACCAGAGACGAGTATGGAGAGCTGTTCGAGCATCAAATATGATATCCATGATATCAACCGTCGTTAAGCTCTCCTAGCACTCAAATTTGGTCAACTAGTGGACTTTTCTAGTGAAGCAAAAAGTGTCACTAGTCCTACTAGTAACACAAAATTGTCCACTAGTGGATGATTTTGCTTTACTAATAAGGTCTACTCGCGCACTATTGCGGCAAAAACCTTGACTAGCAAAACAAGATTTAAGTACTAGTAGAGCTGAACTGTGGTTGATATCACTGACATCAATTTTATGCCAAAACGACTTTCAATAGACGAAGAGAGCAAACCACATCTATCTTTTGTAGGCACCAATGCCATTTTTGATTTAATCCTTTAATGATTTCGTCATCACTTCCTGCTGATTATCTGTGTGGAAAAATGCTCTCCTTAAGTTTTCAACAACGACAAACACATTAATGCTTTGTAGCTTCTGCCAGTTGCTGGTGTTTCCATCCTTGCAAGAATCGAGCTGGCTGGATGTTGTTTTGTCTGCGTCACTTTGTACATAACTTGACCACAGTCTTGACCGCTTCTGCTTCCTGTCTGCCATGATCTCATCTTTGTTCTTGTTTCTGAAAACAGTTTCTGTTCAGAGCTTGACATCCTTCATTTGCAAGGCATGCAGAACAAAATCGAAAGAACTGATCAGGGGATTGTTAAGCATGAAGACTAATGGTATCGATTCATTGAGCTAGTAGCTATCGATTCTAAATAAGAGTTGGTGTTCTGATTCTCATCCCTGTGTCCAACTCGTGAGAATTTTGCTTGAGTCTGCAGCTAAAGAGATCGGTTCAGGTGTACCCTGCCTCTGCCAATGCCAGCTGGGACAGGCACCAGGCCCCGGGGACCTTGAAAGGGATAAGCCGTCTAGATCATGGATTGATGCTTGTAAAGTTGGTCAATATCATTTAAGTTTATATTTTTAACTATCTGGACTCACAGTTATTGGCCTTTTTTTCTTTCTACAAGTTGACAGTTAAAAATTACAGCATTTTGGTTTGATTTGATGCTCTAGTATATAGTTTATATATAGTTTGGAAAGCTTAGATTCAAAGGTACATAAATATCTAAAAATATGTGGTCCCTTATCCCTGTACCGTGTGTTTTAACTTCTCTCAGCAGTAGTTTCAAAGGTTTGCCATCTTGTTGGCAACTGTTTCTGCTGGTGTGTTAGCCCGTATTGACTGGATATGGATTTAAAAAGATTATTACATGCAAATGATTGGTGTGATAAGGAAATGGCGTCTTGTTTGCAAAGGCCTTAACACTGTATAAATGTTTCTTTATGGGGAAAAAATTAAACTAAACTAAACAGAGTAAAGTGTTTTCTTGATTCTTTTAAAGGCTACCTCAATATAAAACAGATGTACAGCCTTTTTATTCATGTCATGTGTTTTCTTCTGTCTTGCAGGAGGTCTCCTGCAGCAACGACTCAGCCTCCAATCACCAGAGTTTGTCTCCCAGGTAAGAAACAACCTGCCATGTTTTCATTTCTGCAAACACAAAACACCTTCTTCTTCTTCTTATCGGGTTTTTATCTGTTTTGTCCTTTGCTTGTGAACTTGCCTACGTGCGGACTTTCACTTTTCACCATCAGTCTCCGGATCTGGCTCTGCGGTCCAGACTGTTTTGTCATCAAGCTCATTAACTGAGTTCAGAGACAATTCAGCAGTGAGACACACATTTAAACACTGAGCCGCCTGTCAGAGCAAGAAACTCCTTTTTTAATCTCTCATCAGGTTTTATTTTAGTAATCTATCTGTGCGTGTGTTTGTGTGGATGTGCACGTCTTCAGCGGTGACAGGCAGCGTGAAACCAAGTGTGGCTTTCTAAGCGCAGTGATCTGCGTGTTCGTTCTCTGCTGTCTGATTTCATGGGACTGAGCTTCATTGTTCAGGTGTGAGGCTGCTTCGCTCTCACGTCTCTTATGGTGGTTTTCGCGGCCTTAGATGAAGACTTTTGTCCAGGAGTTGGCCAAGATAAACTGAAGATCTGACAGAGATCAAACGTTGGACTTAGGTTCATTGTGTAGATGTTGATCCTTTTTATCCCTGTCAAGGTCGACCTGATTATTCCTGCAGTGTTTTCAGATTTATTGGAGCATCACAGTTACTTTTGAGTAAGAAGAAAATTTTAAAAACTACAAAAATTGAACTGCCTATTGTTTGCTTCTTGAGCAAAGTTTTGCAAGTTACCATCAACATGAAAAAACAGAATTCAAGAACACTTTGATTTTGGGGATGTATTTTGTGGAAGGAGTCAAATTGGAAATAGGGATGCTAAGATTTTATAGACACCAGTGCCTCAAACATTTCTGCTCATCGATAAAATTCTTAACAATCTCCTCATTGATTCCTGCAGATTTTCTGTGTGGAAAAAGTTGAAAAAGTCAGCCTAAAGAGGTTTTCAGCCACAACAATGCCAAATTTGTCATTAACAATCAATGATGTGCTGCAGAGATGAATGCCTCTGCATGTGTTTTGTGTTTTCCCCTCTAAATCTTCTGTGTAGGGGTCATTTTGTGGTAAATTAGGCCACAAGTTTGACCAATTCTGTCCCATGTCTGCCTGGATTTTACTTCTCTGAAATTCTCCTGAGGGCATGACGTCCTTGATTTGCAAGGCATGCCGACCAAAGTGGAAAGAGTTGATAAGGGAAGAGTTACTCTGAAGGACTATTGATATTGATTTCTTGAGGGAGTTTCTATTTTTTTTATTTTCTTCCTCTCAGTTCACATCAGAGGTTGGATTTTCTACCTGATCCTTTCTCCTTCGCTCAGGTCAAGCCTGGTCAGGCCTGCTGTTTTTGAGCTGAAGAGAGAATACCCTTTGGTGATAAAAATGAATAAATATGTATTCAGCAAGCAACCCTAAATCAGAATCAGAAATACTTTACTAATCCCTAAGGGGAAATTTGGTTGTTTCAGTTGCTCTTATACACAGTATAGCAGCAGGAATATCAAATAAAGACATTAGAATAGATAAGAGCCTAAAAATTAAGTGAAAAGATTAAGTAAGTCGTTGCAGCATGTAGAATCTTTAAGCAATATCGACTTCCTTATGAAGGAATAAGTAAAGTGAGACTATGAACAAAAGGAATTCATTATCAATATTTACAATATGATTATAAACATGACAGCACTGTTTGACAGTTGACCCAATTGACGGAAAGGCAAAGTTTGGTAGACCAATCATAAATGATAATAGATTTAGAACAGAACAACCTTTATTGTCATTTCAATGTAGTCCAGTGTAGGAATACAAAACTAAATACAGCTAAAGGGTTAAAAAGAGTAAAATGTAAGAATAGAGATGTGGACAGTGTATACGACAGGGAAGTATTTACTCTTGCAGATGATGTTCAAATATATGAAATCCACTCAGAGTTTAGTTTCTGTGTGCACATGGCACATCTTCCTTTGACTCCTTTAGACTTTGATCAAAACACAACAGCTTCATAAAACATAAAGTAGAGTACAATGATTTGCAAATCCTTTTCCACTTGTATTCAACTAAATACACCTCAAAGACAAGATATTTAATGTTCAAACTGATAAACGTTATTGTTTTTTAGCAAATATTCTCTGATTTTGAATTTGATGCCTGCAACATGTTCCAAAAAAGCTGGGACAGGGGCATGTTTACCTCGGTGTTGCATCATCTGTCTTTTAACAACACCGAGTTAGTGAACTGAAGACAGTTGAAGCTTTGTTGGTGTACTCTTTCACATTCTTGCTTGATGTCCAAGATCTCCTTTGTTGCACTTCATAATGTGGCACGTGGTGACTGCAGTATTTCTGGGTGTTGTTGATATTTGGCTTTGTCTTGTTTGACCTTGACCTTGTAGATGTAGAGATGAACTGTGTTAACTGACAATGGTTTTCTGAAGTGTTCCTGAGCCCACGTGCTGATATCCTTGACAGAATGATGCTGCTTTATAATGCAGCGCTGGCTGAGGGATCACAGGTCACAGGCATTTAATGTTGGTTTTTGGCCTTGCTGCTCACGTGCAGAGGCTGTAGATGAAGAAATCCCTAAATTCCTTGCCATTGTAGGTTGAGAATTGTTCTTAAACTGTTGGATTATTTGCTCACACAGTTGTCTCAAAGTGGTGAACCCCATCCTTGCCTGTGATGCTCCTTTTATACCAAATCATGACTCTCACCTGTTTCTAATTAACCTGTTCACCTGTAGAATGATCCAGACAGGCCTCCCTCAGATTTCTCAGTCTTTTGTTGCCCCTGTCCCAGCTTTTTTGGAACGTGTTGCAAGCATCACATTCAAAATGAGTGAATATTTGCAACAAGAACGATAAAGTTTATCAGTCTGAACATTAAATGTCTTTTCTGTGTTGTGTACTCAATGGAATATAGGTGGAAAAGGATTTGGAAATCACTGAATTCTGTTTTTATTTACATTCTACACCTCGTCCCAACGTCTTTGGAATTGTTTTTTATAACAATGATATCACGTCACTGTTTCAGTGTAAAGGAACAGCTTCTGTGTTTTTTTGTGAGTGTTTGGTGAGTCTAAATGACTAATTTTACTCTGAAGTTTGCCACGTGGAGTTTCATTGTCATAAGTTGTATTTCATGCTTTTGTAACCGTGAATTGTAAAGGTGTGTGAGTAAAATGAGTGTTTAATGTGGCGCATGTATGCATCAGTGTGAGTAATGTCAGTGTGTGTGTGTGTGTGTGTGTGTGCAGTGGGGAGGTGTTCCTGTGGCTCTGATTGACGTCAGTCAGCCTCTATGTGGCTTCTGTTGACTTCCTGTCGAAGCAGATGGACTGAATTTTCACTTCCTCCTTCAGAACCGCAGATCATCAGGTGCTCTCAGTTTGTGTATGTGTGTGTTCGAGGCTGGGCTGGTGTGCACATTTCCCTCCGTATGGTTAACCAGCGCCTGTAACGTGCATGCTGAACTCTCTGTGTAAGGGCAAAGGCCCTCTGCGTATTACTGTTTGTGTCTTAAACTCCGTCTTTATTCCATTTACGCACATTAATCTTCTCAGTCTGATCCACGGACGCCCCCACATAGACCTTTCATTCACTCCATGGATGGTCCAGGTCTCCTTTAATCAAAGAGGGTCAGGACTGAGGCTGACCTGGACAGGTACAGGTCCACGCCATACTTTTTTTTTTGACTTATTTTTCTTGCTTTTTTTGGCTTTAACAGTTACAGTGTCAGGGCGAAACAGTAGTGTTAATTTTGACAGCACTTTTTAATTTAGTTTTAGTTATAGTCTTTTGTCTAAAATATCTTTTAGTTTTAGTCATGATTTAGTCATCTAAATTGTTTTAGTTTTAGTCTAGTTTTAGTTGATTCAACAACATTTTAGTCGATGAAATCTACTGTAAATATGGTCGACTAAAATATGAAGTGTAAAGGGTAAGCCATTTTTTATGTTTCCCTGAATTTCTGATGTTTTACACTACAGCTTTTTGCAATATTGAGCCCATTTTAAGAAAGCAAGCCACTTTGTTTTGGTGAAACTTTGGTACTCAGCACAGCCATCGTGTCCTCCCATCAGAAGGACTCTGATCAAATTACAGTCTCACTTCCAATTTGTCCATAACATATATCACTGCATCCCAAATTAAGATAATACTTAAAGATTATCCTGCTAACCAAGCACAGTAAATATAGTGAAGTGTGTTTTTACCTTCACCATGGAGGCTTTTGTTAAATCAAAAAGTTATGAATGGATTTTGATGACATTTTCAGGAAGTGTTGGTCATGGCACGAGGAAGTAGTGATAGGATTTTGGTTTGAAAACATGTGGATCCAGGAATTTCCAAAGGATTTGTTAACTCTGCGAGATAGGGAAGTTTCCCACATTTTTGATGATAATTTGCCCAACAATGTTGGAAATGCCTTGGCAGAGATCTGTAAACTTCCACTGTAAGAAAAAAAAAGTTCAGAGAACTCAAAATTTCAAGTTAGTCGTCTGCACTAAGATTTTTAACTTTGGGTCAAACTCATAATTTTGAGTTGAGAGAAAACTACTTAAAATAGAGACAATCTCTGGCAGGATCGCAGGCCAGTTTTAGCTTATCTTGGATGCGTTGTGTTTGCTTACCACTGTGCCAGTCTTCCACGCCAACACTTGTTGTCTGCCTGTGTTTTAAACTTGGCCTGACCATGCTTGACCTTAAACTAAAGGTTTTAAGTTTTTTTAAGTTAAGAAATTAGACCAACTTAACATAAAAACCTAATAGGCATAGTTGAAATAACTCCTTTGATTGAGTGAATAATCCAACAAGAACATTTTGGTTCGTTTGCTGAAAAAATTTATTTAATGCCAGAAATTTTAGATTTCGTTATTACAGTGTAGTCCAAACTCAGTTTAGCTCTGAAGGGGCCAGTTGGAAGCCAGCAGGTGAGCTTGGCATGGCTGCCCATGCTGTTCGGACTTGACTGGTTCAGATTTGTGAAGATGTTCCTCCACTTCTCCAAAAGGCTTCTTCAGCTGGAAGAGTTGACTGAGGCAGAGCTGGAATATAAAGCCTAAGTCGACCACGTGAATGTGAATGTCTGGGTCAGTGGGTGACGTTTCCTGGATTGTTGGGGTCACGTGCTCTCTACTCCTTGTTGTGTTGCTTGGGTTTTTGATGAAGGGAATCAAAACTGCATCTTATGTTGAAAGTGTCTCAGTCCCTCACGGTTTCTCCATCTCATTCTTTGACGCCTCTCTCGAACCATTGGTCTTCTCTGGATAAGATGGAGACATTGTTGTCATCAGATGAATGTCCCGTGTCTTAAAGAAAAGGATGAATGACAGAGTCCTGTCCAGAGGAGGGCGCTCTACATTTATACTGTTTAGTAGATCAGCGCTCACCTGTACAACTCCTTCACCTCACCTTCTGTAGAGAGGAATTAAAATGCATTAGTTGTCATTAAATTGATTTTATGAAAATAAAGGCCTTAAATGGCATTAAAAACCATTTAATTTGATTCTCATTAAAAACCCTTTCTGTAGTTTTTAAGAAAAATATTTAATAATGAATGATAATAATAATATAATAATGTATGAATATAAACTGTGATTCTCCAGATATGTACATCTGCCTAAACATGCAGAACCATTGTGATAATTGATTCTGGACGGTCTGGTACAATTACCATAAAACCGGATGTTTGGAAAGTGCTCATCGGGCTGGACCGGGTGGAGGGAGAAAAGGGAAATGGGAAAATTGAATTCCAGCAAAAAAGGCCAAAAACACGGACTTCAGAGAATGGCTACAGCCTGTTGGTGGTCAAGACGGAGAAGGATTTTGCAGTGCTTGTAAAAAAGAAAATGTAAGCCTGGTACAACGCCGTGAAATCTGACATGCAGTCTGACGTTCTTGAGTTCACGGTCATGGCATTAGAAATGTTATGGTATAGCATCAAAATGGCATTAAAAAGCATTATATTTGACTGGCTGATTTCTGCAGAAACCCTGGTATATATTGTTGCGTTGTGTTTTTGTTCTTTTTTACGCCTTTTGTATATTTTGTGTATTTTTGATATATACCAAAGTCAATTTTGCACTATTTTCTACCAATTTTTAAACTTTATTTTATACCTCCTGACCTTTATTTTTACTTTTATTCTAATTATATGTTCATTATTTTTGCACCAATTTACCAAGTCAAACTCCTTGTGTGAGCAAGTGTACTTGGCCAAAAATTAGAGCTGTCAAATAAAATTTTTAATCAGATTAATCACAGGGTTCCTGTGGATGAATATCGTTTAATCAGGTTTAAATATCAGTCATATTCAATCTATATCAGTCCCATTTTATTTTGCATGAGCAAACAGACTCAAGAAAGAAGGGAATAAATATGCACTTGTCATGTTTATTAAACACTTTTAAGGGCATCAACAGACCATTTGCATATGTGCAGCATCATGTGCTACAGCAAGTCTACATGGACAAACTGCCCAAAATGCGTTGCCATAGACGTTTCAGGGATTTTTAGTCGGATTGGTTAATTGTGTTAAAACTCCTAATCAGATTAGTCATGATGATGGATTAATTAATGCGCTAAATCTGACAGCCCTACATAAAATACAGTTCTGATTCTATGCTGTGTCATGCATTTATATAACCCTGCAGAGCCGGGAATGCCTGCAGCTGTCAAAGTATCAGAACAACTGTCGAAGTGTATTTGGTCGCATTTTCACTTCAGTTGGACAAATGTTTAAATTGATGTCCACAGAAAGGATAGCAAGAATTTAAAGGTCTATCTTTTTGGAAATATTGCTGATTATTTGTTGTTATGCCAGTTTTGTGACATGCATAACTTGTGGACCTCATAGAGGGAGTTAGAGGACAAACGAACGAAGATAAATGTTCTGTATTAAATAAATATAGGTGGTCGTGTGAAGTGAAGACCTGAGAGTTCAGGCAAAATGTCATATACTCTGAATTATCATCTTCGTCCCCTCGTAACCTCGCACTTCAGAGTTTCTTTGTTTCCTCTTCTGAGCTCCTTCTCTTCTTTGCGTCTGTTCGCCTCTCACTTTATCGTCACCAGAGGGGGAGGCAGGGGTGCAGGATGTGAGGGGCAGGAAGTGAAGATCAGATTGTTCCTGTTTTGCTGTCTCTAAACTGCTAGAACTTGACGGAAGCTGTGAGGAACTGGTGTGAGTGTTTGGCAGCAGCGTGTGGACGTGTGTGTCAGCTCACAGGAGAAAAATAGGAAGTGCGGAGACAAAGGCCCATTGTGTGAGCCCACACGCTGCACAAACATGCACACGCTGACACACTGATACCACACGTTAAAAACATACCTGAGAGCTGCACCGTCACTCTGCATCACCTCCGAGTCAGCACACAAACAGTACTGAGTCAAAGCTGCATGTCCTACATGCTTTCAATTCTTTTAATGAATCATATCAATTAATAAGAAGTCATGAGGGTTCACTGACGACCTGCTGCAGGGGCTGCTCAGTCTGTACATGAATGTTTACTTCTACGACTGAGCAATGAAAATGGACTAACAGCTGTGAAACTCCTGAAATCTTCACATTTCTCACTTAAACCTTGAACACATAAAGATGTCAGTTTATGCCACTTCACAATAACTCACTTCCCTGAGATGACCACTTGGTCTCACAGTTAACAGTTTTTTTTTTTTCATTTATTTTTTAAGCTCACTGTCAATAGGCACAACATGTTGGTTTAATTTAACACACAGTGCCAACATGCTTAAAACTACGTCATATGTAAAAGAAACCACTACCTATATCAGGGGAATCAAATAAATTCCATCAGCAACCATTTCTTGATCACATCACACAGCAGAGAGGACCCTCGTGACACCTCAATGTTTCGATTGTGCTTGAATAATTATTTCTTTATAATTTCCCAAGTATAATGTGATTATAGTTGCAGATGACCGCAGAAATCCTTGTTGTCGAGTACAGAATTTTTTTTTATACTTGTTTGGGGGAAAGGGGTGGGAAGAAAGGGGTAATTGTTCAGGTTATCGGTTTTATTTTTTTTTGTATTTACCTGATGTTCTGTTTTGCACATCTAAAAATGAATAAATAAAGTATTTTAAAGAAAGAAACCATTACCTTATGCCACAGTACTGACAAGACTTCACAGGGTGTCAATAATCTAAAGACTGAGCGATTTTTGGGTTTGAAAAAAATACAAATGGTGTCTCTTTCAATCCTAATTCCAACTCTGTGCTCTGTCAGCTGCAAACCCTTGAGATTTGAGATTTATTCTTTTTTTAAAAAAATGGGAGAGTGTGCATTGATGGACATTTACACAGGATTATAGCCAAGTTTTGTCTGTGTGGGTCAGCTCCGGCGAGTGCCGTCACAGCTTTTACACCAGGCGTGCTGATGTCGTCCCTGCTGTCACAGCTCTATCTCTCCACATATATCATCCTCATAATGAGCTTCTGTTGAAAGTTTATGAGAAACCACAGTAAATCTCCCCATAAAGAACCTGATTTACTGTAAAACTGACCTGAAACCTGCAGAATAAAAGGTTTCTGATGGACAGAAGGAGACAAACTGTCTCCTTCTGTTCTATCTGACATACCAGTCAGATTTAGGTAAATATGTCTCTCTGTGTCATTTTCTGTCAGTGTCGGGACAGAAACATGCTCGGCTCTCAGAAAAAATATTTGAACCTCCTATTTTCGAGAATTTCTGCGGCTCTCGCCTTCAGTCTGAAAACTCTGACTTCTTGCCAAAATGACGCATCACTTCTGTCAGGCAGGTTAGACACATCCAGTCCATTTTGGCTGCACTTTTTAATTTAGTTTTAGTTATAGTCTTTTGCCTAAAATAACTTTTAGTTTTAGTCATAATTTAGTCATCTAACCTGTTTTAATTTTAGTCTAGTTTTAGTCAATAAAATCTGCTTTGTTGAATGCTAGTAAAGTCTGAATGTATAAATGAACAGAAACAAATTTTCCTTTTGTGTGAAATGCAGTCACCTTTATTTAGGCTACCTGGCAGAGCATCTCAGTTACAATACCAGAACTGACAACAAACAGTGAACCTGCTCTACATGAATGTATAAATTCATAAAGAGAGGAGCTCTGATTGGATCGCTCCACAACTTATCCCACCACCACCAAGCTAAGGCAGCTGTGATTGGATGTCCCTCTTAACTCATCCAACCTTTCCACACAACCAAAGTAGCTGTGATTGGATATATTCCTATATCTGATGCTTTTTATTACTTTTAAGAATGCACAATATTATCGGTATAATGCTGGGATCAGCTGATGTTTAATTTGTTCAGGCAAAATATGGTTTGTACCAGCAAATGAGGTAAAACCAGTTGTTAAAGACTATTGTTAATATCATTTCTAGGGATGCACGATATTGGAGTTTTGCTGATATCCAATATTTCTGAACTCATTATCACTGGTATCGATATTTCTCTGCATAGCACAAAGTCTTTACTTTGTCAGAATTGACTTACTTCTTTCAATGTGAGAGTCTGTTTAATGTACTCATTTAGTGATGATAAGGTGAAGCATCACTGCATTTTGTCGATATTACTGCTGATATATGGCCGATGTATTGTCTGTAAATATTGGCAAGAATTTCAATATCTGCCGATATCGATATCATACCTATAAATATTATAATTATGGCGCGTGCTGCTGACCTCTTGGCCAGATCGCCCTTGTGAATGAGATCCTGATCTCAGTGGGAATTATTCAGTTAAATAAAGGTTAAATTAAAAAATAATAAGAATCTTGTGCATCCCTTATATTTTCCATTTTTGAGGCTGTGATGGTTTTTGCCAAAGGATTTATAAGGCAAATCAGACTTAAATGCTTAATGCTTTTTTTTATCATCTTGGCTGCGTTTTATTAAAAATTTGAAACCAACTATTGGGCTATTTTCCCACCCCTGTTGTAGATTAATCAAATACAAAGTGTTCATCACAAACCTTATTTCAGGTATTTACTCGACTCTAAACCCTACAGATTTCCCGCCTTGTGAACCAGGAAGTGCTAACTCTCATTTTGGGCTCATTCCTGCATCTCTCTGTCCATGTCCTGACTTATCTCAGCGCCACATTTCTCCATCTCTGATGACTTTTCTGACAAATCAAACGGTACTTCATCTGGTTTCACTCCAGCTCGCTAAAACGTTTGAATGCGGCGTGATAAACATTCGGTTTCGTGCGTGCGTGCTTGGACTTTGTCATCAGGCCTTACCCCCGCCCCCCCATCGCTCATCTCCTTTGTCTCTACTGTTTGTTGCTAGGAGCTCAAGTCGGTCCTTTTTGCTGTTTATAACAGTGTGTATTTATTCTTTCCTTTAAACCTGTAAATATGAGAAATACTGGTTCAGTGTAAATCTATTTTAATTTATATGCACTTGCATTACCTGGAAGTGGTGGTGTCTAATGTGTAGAGACTCTGATGAGAGTCTTTTTATATATGTATTATATATTGTTTTTTATATCTATAAATATATATAAATATATCTCAGTATATATTCGCACAATGTTTTGAGTGCCCAGCAGAGCAGAAGCTAAAGAGACGTGTTGCTGCTGTCAGATGAGAGCTTTGTGACTTCAAAATAGATTTTTTACAGTTGATTTTAAATATTTCAAACATGAATAAAAAACAAAAATGTTCTAACTTTAAGTTTTCTAATTATTTGTTATTTTAGTTTGTCTTGGTCGTGATTTTGAAGCCAAAATTACACAGACAACATCCTCTTTTTTCTCTTGAGTCATTCATTTTTTCCAGTTTTTGCATAAACAGAAATACTTTTTTCTACTCAAAGTTTTGATGCTACAAAGTTTTGATCTGACGGCAGCACTTTGGAAACCCCGAGGCAACATAGAGGACATGTTAAACAGGATACCTTAAAGCTAAAGAAGTCCAGGCATGGTATCGGAGTATAAATTTGTCTGCTGATCCATGAGGACTGACAAACACGAGGCGATTTTCTCCCACACGTGAAGCACCTCATGTTAAAGTAGATGACCACGGCAGCTGTATCATTAGCATGCTACGATATGGCCGCCCCTGACTTAACAACTAAAAGCTGATCTTCTGTAACCGGTCGTGCTGATGTGTGATCTATTCTGACCAAACGTGTTCAGACGTGTCAGTATTAACATTGTTTATCTATGTTCAGCTTTTTTTGGTCCTAGTCGTGTCCAAATGGTTAGCCAGATTAGCACTATCTGCATGAAAGGTGGGTTTTTTAACTGTCAATAATATGTTCTGAGTCCGCCCGTTGTTGCAGGTGGGTCATTCAATGTTTCACACAATGTATGGTATTATATTGTATATTGTGTTTAAAATAAATCTGAAATACTTTTTATATTAAGTGATTAAAAGCAAAGCATGAATACAGTCTCTCTGGTTCTGCCCTTTTGTTTCAGTCTTAATGTGTCGTCATCCTAACAGTGAGGATGAAACAACATATTTGGAGATTTAAGCACATCTTCAGTTTCCATATCCAGCAGGATTAATAATCTGTAAAGGTTCTGTGTTTAAAACTATAACTTTTAGCTTTAAAAAAATGTCAAAAGTGACATTTCTGCCGATTAAAAAGGTCTGTAGTCACTGATTAATGATTTCAAACCAAAACAACATCCACAAGTTTGCACAACTACTACAGAACAAGAAATCATGTCACTATTTTCATGGCTGTTTTGATAAATATTCAGCTCATGATTGTGATATATTGCTCCCTGGTTTTATAAAACACAACACATGCAATCATTTCATTTAAACTGTTTTAAGGATTCTGCAGTTAAAGGCACTTAAATTTGGCTTCCACCAGTGTTCATTCTGACAGCACTTTTTAATTTAGTTTTAGTTATTGTATTTTGACTCAAATATCTTTAGTTTAGTAAATATCTTAGTTTCAGTCATAATTTAGTCATCTAAATTGTTTTAATTTTAGTCTGGATGAAATTTCACAACATTTTAGTCGATGAAATCTGCTGTAAATGTAGTCGACTAAAATCTGAAGTGTAAAGGGTAAGGCATTTTTATGTTTCCTTGAATTTCTGAAGTCATGTTTTACACTTGGATAAAATCAAACATCTAATAACCCTTTATTGAATGCTAGTAAAGTCTGAATGTATAAATGAACAGAAACAAATTGAACTGTTGTGTGAAATGCAGTCACCTTTATTTAGGCTACCTGGCAGAGCATCTCAGTTACAATACCAGAACTGACAACAAACAGTGAACCTGCTCTACATGAATATATCAATTCATAAAGAGAGGAGCTCTGATTGGATCGCTCCACAACTTATCCCACCACCACCAAGCTAAGGCAGCTGTGATTGGATGTCCCTCTGAACTCATCCAACCTTTCCACACAACCAAAGTAGCTGTGATTGGATATATTCCTAACTTGTCTCTACTTTCTACATGACCAAATTAGGTCTGATTGGATTAAGTCTCTGTCAAACATTTGAGTCTAGTTTTTATTTGTTGATGAAAATGTCAGTTAATTTAGTTTGAGTTTTTGTCCATGTGCACTTGTTTTTATGAGTTACTGTCTAGTTTTCATCAGGGGAAAAAAGGTTGTTGAGGAAAACTATGATGTAAATAGTTATTCAGCAAAATGAACACTGATCCAGTCTGTACTGACCTTACGTGGATACTGAAAGTTTCAGGATTTGCATTTGAATATTTAAAGAAAACACTGAAAATACTGAAAGAGTGAACCAAAAACATGGCTGCTGCAGTAACGTTACAAAGTTGTACAAATATCCAAGGCACACTCAGACCTACAGGTAGAGAAACACTGCCCTAGCCCTGGTCATAACTTGCTGTCCCTAAGTTTGACTTAAGAAAATGATTTGTACTTTTTGGATTTTGTATTTTTTCCTTTTAAAATAACAGTTAAGCAACAGGATTAAAAACCCCTTTTATGCTTTCATACTTCATGAAGCTGTTGATACCACTCAAAAGTCTGAGTCTCCATTTGAAGGTTTCTATGGTGTATTATATCAGGCCTTCTTGATAGCTTTCACGTGCTTCACACACTCGTGAAACGCTCCCGTCAGGCAGGAAATGCTTCCGTCACAGAGGATGAGGTTGCCAACCTCAGCGTAGTCTACCTACGTGTTTTAACCAAGTTATTATTTTTCTTCTGCCAAGGAGTCTGTGAGCAGTAGAACTGAAGGTGCTCTCAACAGATTTTGTATAATTTTCAGGCAGCGTTGGTCATGGTACAAAAAGGAGCGACTCTGGTGGTGATCTGAATGCAGATTTGGATCCAGGATTTTTTCAAGGATTGGTTAACTTCAGGATAGGGCAGCTTTGCACATTTTACATGTTGCAACTCCAGTTGAGAATCGTCTGGAGTCTACTGTCAGACAGTGCTGTCATGTTTATAGTCATAATGTAAATATTGTAAATGTCAATAGTGTAAATTCCTTGGTCTTGGGAAAGGACCCCTCTTGCTAGTTTTATTTATTTTTGCCTCATGAGGAAGTTGATATAGCTTAAACACTCAGCAAGTTGCAACCTGCTTGCTTAATTTTTCACCTGCTTACTTAATTTTGTACTTAATTTTTTGCTCTTATCGATTTTAATGTCTTTATTTGATATTTCCTGCTGATATACTGTGTATAAGAGCAACTGAAAAAAATGAATTTCCCCTTGGGGATAATCAAGTTTTTCTGATTCAGATAACTCCTTCAACAAATTGCTATCATTCATCTCTTTGATTATCAATTCCTTCCACTTTGTTTTGCATGCTTTACAAACTCAGTCGGCAGAAAATATAACAAAGACGCCAGGATTATGGCAGACAGCGGGCAGAAGTGGTCAAAAAATGAATCTTAGCCTTTCTACAAAAGGTCGGTGAGTGGAAACACCAGTGACTTGCAGAAGCATTAGTCACTGCAGCACGATACTGAATATCAGGAGTGTCATGTGTCAGACATTTTTGCCACTGAAAACCTCTGCAGGTCAACTTTCAGATTAGATTGAATTAGATCTGAATTAGATCTGAATCCAGATCTTTTCAAGGATTTGTTGGCTCTGAGGTGGGGCAGCTTTCCACATTTTGCCAATGACTCAAAAACTTTTTAAGAAAGTTTGATGACATTTTCAGGGAATGTTGGTCATGGCATGAGGAAGAAGGATCAGGTGTTTGCATATGCTGAAGTTATATCCAAGTGAAGCCTCCATGAAGAATATTGAAAACTTCATGTCATTTCAGGAGCTTCTGGAAGCATTAAAGCTCAGTTGTCTCAACATTATGAGTCTTTGTGTTAGTCTTGACTCCTTTAAGACCTTAACAAGAATGAATTTATTTGCTCTTTTACCTTAAACTGCTTCGTTTTTGCCCCCTCCATATACCAAATATGGATGGGTTTATTGTATTCTTGGCTCAAGAGGCCCTGCAAAGGATTTTACATAAGAGGTTTCCGGGTCAGACCTGCAGGATTCTTGGAACGCCGACAAAGAAATCAAATATTTGTCTGTTTAATCTGAACAGTAAACTTATAAAGCACATGTAACACAGTAGAATTTACAGGTTAAGTAAATATTAGATAAGTTAAGTTTGTGCTGTGTTTGGCCTTTGCAGAGCTGTAATATTATCAATCAGCTGAAACTGCTGATAGGTTTGTGTATGAGAATAACTTTATATGATCTGAATGTGCAGCTCTGTGAGGTCACATGTGTAGTTAAATAAAAGTTATTCAGATTAAAAGCATTTTTTACCTTTACTCTTCTTATTTCCTTGTTTTTAAGCTCATGACATGATCCTGTGCTTTGAGTTTTCCCTCTCATGTTTGTCTTTGACGGATGTGCAACCTGTTTCTGTTCAGGTTCATGTTAAGTGGGTGATATATTGAGCTTATTTGATTAGTTTGCAGGATGACACAGAAGCATGAAAAGCAGGGCTAACAGACTAAAAACAGGTTTTATCCATGGCATCAGACTTTTAAGCGGCCACAGATGAGCAGCAGTGCTGTGGGCAGTAGTGTAATATTTATATAATTTATTTATATTTATAATTAAACAGCTGGATTAGGGTGCAATGTATTCTTTTCTAAATGTTTTTTTGTGGTTTCTTTTATTTGGTCTGCACTGATGGTGGACTGCTCAAACAGATTCTGTTGAATTTACAGCAATGACAATAAAGACTTTTCTGAAAAAGCAGGCTTTAATCCAGGTGGGAGTGCAGTGTCGACTCTGAGCTTGCAAACAAGAGTTTTCAATTAACAACCAGGGATTAAAGACTCAGGTATCAGCACCTGTGAGTGAGACTGGCTGAAGATCATATTTGCTGGTTTAGCAGCTTCTTTGGCTGTTAGTCTGCTTAGTTTAGTGTGTTGGGTGCTTGTGTGCACAGTATTTTTGCAGATACCCTAAATGCCAATATTTCTGAACTCATTATTGCCAGTACAGATATTTTTCTTCAGTAGCACAAAGTCTGTACCAGAGGTCTGGGTTTACAGACCAGCCAAGCTCCATCCAGTAACCAGTCAACTTCCAGCCCCAGGAGTCTGAACCAGGGTTATTTTTTTGGTTTGTGTTTTGTTCTACATTTCCTCATCAGGACATTTTCCATTCTAAGCAAAGTGTTCATTTATTTATCCTATGAAATGTAAGTGGTAAGGGTTACATTTTTTAAGATTATTTTTTTGGGGTATTTTGTGCCTTTATTGATAATAAACAGAGAGAGAGAGAGTGGATAGGCTTGTGAAAGGGAGCGATAGAGAGTAGGGAGGACACTCTGTAAACTGGCCACAGGCTGGATCCGAACCCGGACCGGCAGTAACATGTATTTGGGTCACGCCAAACCAGCAGCCCTGTACTCCCATCCAGAGGGAAGAGCCTGAGCAACGCTCTGCAGAGGGTGGGAGTCGTCATTTAAAATGGATTTAACGACCCGCTGTGGCTGTCTAATGACGGTGAAGCTGGTATACATTGATTAGTTTCCAATCAGTTAAGGTACCTTAATTAATGGCTAATTACTGCAGCCTTTTACTTCAATAGTGAGCCACAGGTGTGTTCAAATGTCCTCTGCCAAGGTCGTCGATGTGCTGGTGCTGATCTTTGTTTTATTCCGTTTACTTTAATTGATTCATACTTTGTTAGTTGGATGAAATTACAGAGCAGATAAACTGCAGTACAGTTTCCATAGAGACCCAACTAAACAGCACTGTTTAATTAAACTCAGGTGTGTGTGTGTGTGTGTGTGTGTGTGTGTAAGTGTGGCATGTTATGTAACCTGGAGCAGCTCTATCAGTGCATCAGGGCCCACCCATAACCTTTCTTTATTGAGGTGTGAGTGGAAATAACCGCAGAGCCATGCAGGAGCTAAACAGTCTGCCTTCTGCACCTTGTGTTCTGAGTTTTAATGTCAAAACACTGAAGAACAAAGAGCCTGATACCATCCTGTGTGGGAAATACTCTGAACAAACATGTTTTTATGCTCACAGGAGATGGCACAGATACACATAACACACTTGTGATTTGTGTCAGTCAAGAAGGAGAGTGAAAAGACGAGTGAGATAGAAAACATGAGTCAAAAAAGCTTCTGAGAACATTTAACCTGTCCTCGTTTGAGGGGCGTACAGATGCATCACTGGGCCACTTCAGCTGCTCCATCGTAGGGCTGTTGGACTTGAAGTTTTCAACTGTGATCATATTTTAATGGTGATCTTAAAAGCTCAGATTTTAAGTCATGTACATGGGACTCAGTCGAGACAGAGGACAGCCTTGGGCGGATGTACAGAGTGTGACTGTGGCTACGTTTACATGCAGTCATTAAACCTTTCATAACCAGAGTATTAGCAATAACCCGGTTGCGTGCAACCATGTAAACACCAAAAAACCTTTTGAAAAACCGAAATATGCTCATATTCCAGTTTTTAAAAACCCGAAAGTCACCCCGTCTTACTCCTTTTCTAACCCGAATATTTGGTCATGTATACGCCGATCAGGATATTCTCATCTAAAGGAACATTAAGTTTTGTTCTGCGCATGTTCTTTTCGCAAGGAATCTTGGTCTTTTGAGTACAGGAAGTACTTGATGTAACATGGCACAGCTCCGGCTCAATTTCCTAATTCTTCACGTTCTTGTCTTCCATTAATGAAGAAACTGACAAAGAATAGTGTCAAGTACTGGTGGTGGGTCAGTACCAGCACCAAAGCGCAAACGAGGCCGACTGTTAACTGCTCTGGGCCGTTCAGTATCCGCCGTGCTCAAGTGTAAAACATGACTTCATAAATTCAAGGAAACATGAAAAATGCCTTACCTTTTACGGTTCATATTTAGTCAACTGAATTTGCAGTAGATTTCATCGACTATAATGTTGTGAAATTTCATCAGCTACAACTAGACTGAAATTAAAACAATTTAGATGACTAAATTATGACTAAAACTAGAAAAGCACCCAGAGAGCGCAGACCTCTGCCAAGTAGCTTCAGTCCACCCCTAACACAATCTCCCAATGACAAAGTATCCCTCAAAATAAATTCATGGATCCAACCATTTTTTTGGTGGAGTTATATGCACAAATGCCGAAAATGGTCCTATCTCGCAATGTTAAAAATCCTTTAAAAAATTCCTGGATCCGGATGGTGATCTGGATCGGTCCCACAATCTAATCATTTGGTCCATATCCTATTCCACACATTTCCTGAAAATTTCATCCAAATCCTTCCATAACTTTTCAAGTTATCTTGAACACGAACAAACAAACAGACAGACAAATAAACCAATGCCGGCAAAAACATGACCTCCTTGGCGGAGGTAACTAAAAGATATTTTAGGCAAAAGACTAAAACTAAATTAAAACGTGCTGTAAAATTTACACTGATTTACACGCCACTGAAGCAGCAGAGGGAGTAGCTTGAGGTTAAGTGTCTTGCCCATGGACACATGGTCACGTGACAGCCCTCAGACTGATCCACCGACGCCCCGAACATGAGAAACCATGCTGGTCCTCCCATGTCTGTGTCTTCAACCCTGGTGTTATTGAGCTGTGGAGGAGTCTCATTGTTCGAGCAGACATCATCACGTCATAATCACCAACAGGTTATGGAGGTCTGCTCACACATGTGCTCAAACTTTCCCACATAATAGATCTCCTGATCCAGAGCAGCTGTTCCTCTGGGTCGTCCTAACAGAGGAAATATTCTGCCCCTCTCCTGCAGCATTTAGCTGTGAGAACCTCACAAAGGTGTGACCCCTCTTCCTGCTCAGATCGACCTCTGTGATGAAAAGCTGTCATACAGGATGCATGTGAGGCGAAGGGCCGCTGACCTCTGCAGCCTCTGGCCGCTCCGCAGTGCGGGGGGGTGTCAACAAGCTGGCTCTCCAAACCCCATTGTGCCTGTCTATTGTGTTGCTGTTTTCGTACGGGGCAGGCAACCCCTACGTGACATTTTACCCCCAAAAAAGAAGCCGATGTTATTTCAAAGCCAGGAGCCACAGTTTGGTCAACACTGAACAATTAGCTAACAGATGAGGTGAGAGGTATTTGGACAATGTGGAGCTGGGTTATGCAATAGGGCAGAAAAACAGCACAAACTTTACATTAGCTGTATCTGAGAGGGTGCATTCAAAGGCCAGCGCTCATGGGATGGACAGTTTGGTCTTATCGTCATCTCGCTCTTCATCTGCTCCCTGCAGAACACACAACCGCGGAAAACAACTGCCGGCTTTGAAGTCGATGTTTTTCTGTTTCTCTGCACAGGGAGATCATAGCATAGGTGGTCTCAGGGTTCCCACATGTCCTGGAAAACCTGGAAATGATTGATCAATTCTCCAGTCATGGAAAACATATGGGGAATGAGGAAAAAAGTCAAATGTCCTGGAAAATAATTTAGCTTCCTTCTACCTTGTTAGTGGACAATAATCAAACATAGGAAATGAAGGAAACATGTACTTGGTAACTAATAACACTTAGCCATAAAATATGAGTCGATAAAATAATGCAAGTTAAGGAATAAAATATAAAAACTCAAAACAGTGGTGACAAAAAGAAATAATGAAACATGGCAAAATAAAATTTAGGCTGCTTAAACAGTAAATCAACAAAATTATAAAAGAACAGAGTAAATAAAGATAAAAAAAATAAGTATAAACCTTAAATTTGTAATAGTAAGACACTACGTAAAAGCCAGACTAAAAAGATAGCTAGCAGACAATGCTCATGCCGGAGAGTTAGAAAGGATGAAGCAGTTGCACAGGGCTGCACTTGACCTGAAGGCCAACAAATGGAACCACAGATTTGTTGTGGATGAGGAGCAGGCCAGCTGCTTTTCTCATGATCAA
Organism: Cetoscarus ocellatus; assembly: GCA_037902135.1. Taxonomy (NCBI): domain Eukaryota; kingdom Metazoa; phylum Chordata; class Actinopteri; order Labriformes; family Labridae; genus Cetoscarus; species Cetoscarus ocellatus. The sequence goes on from JBAMNC010001035.1 coordinate 706,643, forward strand.
CGCACAGCCTTTTTTTTTTATATATATAGTTTTGCCATCAGTGATGTGGAGCCCAAAGTGCTTCCACAGAGTGACTTTGCCTGTCCTCCATTTTCTGGAGGTGTTTCCTCCTGTTGTTGAGGTTAAGCCCTAGTGATGACCTGACGTTTCATCTTCTTGAACCTGGATGAAGTTCATTTTGACCACTTAAGTACATATTTTCTTAAAATTTGGGCTATCCTCTATCTCATTTAAAGCTTGATTTAACTGATCATTTAACCTCATAATCAACCACTTAATCTCTCACTAAATGAAAATATGCTCACAGCTTGTAAAACTCAAGCATGAGAGGGAAAATCAAAGCTTTATGAGCTTATTGTAAAATCCTAAAATAAGAAAAAATGCTCAGTAAAAATGAGCTTAATCATGAAAAATCCAAAGCTCTATCTAATATGAGGGTTCAGTAGATTTCCACAGGGTGACCTTGCAAAGCTGCATCAGGAGGTCGTTTCAAAGTTCCTCCTAAACAAATCTTCCAACAGTTTTAACCAGCTGATGATGCATCTTTGTAAAAACTTAATACAGCATGAACCAGTTACCTGATGTTTACTTAACCTGCTAAATCTGTAAACGAGTAAGCCTTATATGCTAATAAGGGGGCAGGGAAAAGCAAATTAAGGCTTCCCATTGGCTTTTGAAAATATGACAACAATCAGGGAGCTGGACTTGGTTATAATCCCTCCTATTTTCATTTGCATTAGGTCTACTAGTACTACTAGTGAATCTTTTGGCTTTACTACTAGTAGTGTTACTTGTTGTACTAATAAAGTAAACTAAATTAAGTTTTTATTTGTAATATTTTTTAAGTCTACCAGTTTATTAGTACTACTAAGGTCTACTAGGGCACTACTGCACCAAAAACCTTTACCAGTGAAACAAAATTTTTGTTTACTAGTACACTCAAAACATCTCACTAGTCGTACTAGGACGCTGGTTTTAGTAGACACAATGCAAATGAAGTGGGAGGGATTATAACCAAGTCCAGATTGGCTGTTGTATTTTCTAAAGCCAATGGGAAGCCTGTATTTGCTTTCCCCCGCCCCCTTTTTAGCGTATAAGGCTTACTAGTAGTACAAGTGACACCTTTTACTTCACTGGTAAAGTCTACTCTCTGAGTAGTTGACCAAAGTTGAGTGCACGTACTCTAGATTTGAGAATTTGAGTAGAGCTGAACTACGGTTGATGTCACCAGTATTAATTTTTAGCCCAAACGGCGCTTCATACTTCTCTGCTGTTTGCTATAATTGTATTAATGATCACAAGCTCGTCCGCTTGATTAAATCATGCCTCTCATATTTGCAGACTTTATTTTAGCATGTCTTTTGTCATTGAGGCCATGTTTGAATTTATCTCAGAACATTGGATTATTTTCAAAGAGTGCCACTTATGTTTGCAGATAATTTGTCCTGTTAAATCTATCATATCAAACTGTTTTAAAGAGCAGCCCGTCCTCGTATGACCTGAAACAAGAGCGGCAGAATTCAACCACAGAAGACTTAATTAGGCCATCATTTTATCCTGGAGGATCCTAACCTGATCTCTCCTTGGTCCTTTGAGCTGTGGTTTAAGTGAAACTGTGTCAGAAATTAAAACACGAACAGCTTTGATGTGTTATTAGCTGCTAAATCCAAACACAATAAACTGAAATGACTGCACACTTCAGCTTTTATGGGATGAAGTGCATCCTCTTTGTTGCATAACTTCACCCAAACCAGATCCACCAAGCCTGATTGTTGTTTTGGGCCTCAGTTCAGGAAAAGAGAATAACCTTTCCTCATAACTTCATCAAGATATGCAAAGTTGTGAAGGTTTGTTTCATCGTGGTACCTTCCCTCGCCAGCAGGGATTACAGATCACAGCAGAGGGCAGTTAATAAACCAGGAGCTCCTCACTTTCATCGACGTTACTTAATAAGTCTTACACAAGCTCAGACTCCGGATGGCGACCCGCTGCGTGCAGGAATGTCTTCAGGAGGTCACAGTAAGGAGGACAGGAGAGACAGAGCAGGAGGAGGGATGAAAGGAGGAGACGAGGAGTGATGGGGTGAGAGGGAGGCAGAGATAAGGGTTTGAGTGGAGGAGGGAGGAAGGATATGTAGGAGAGGAATTAAGGATGCAGGGAGGACGGGAAAGTGGAGAGAGCTGGAGTTTAAAGAAGAAACCAAACATATTTAGCTGTGCTGCTCAGTCCACGAGTGCTCGATCCTTACAGTCTGTGCCTGTAAAGGTGATTAATCAGGCTTTCCAATGATATATGATAGAATACTAATTTGGGTTGTTCAACAATACCACTTGTAGTTCAGGATACAACTGTATTAGACTGACGTGTCCCGGCGTGTGGCCTTCATCAGGGTAATCAGAAACACATCACAAACATGGCTTCAGTAGAGAAGGTTTGAAATTGAAGAAAAAAATCAAAAGTTGAACAGTTTCCAGATTTGACCGCATCTGGGTCAGCCAATAGAATGGCTGCAGAGATGTGTCAGCTGGGTCATCATGTAGTTTGGAACCAATAAGATCCTGACAAAGGGGGAGGGGGAGTGTCCAGAAGGCATCAGTGGCACCATTTTTGGTCAAAGGCCTGAGAGACAGCTTCCATTGGGTGGTATCTGAATTAATGCAGAAGCCATTTTAGGGCTCCCACGTTGTCACCAGAAACAGAAAAGTTTTTCCTTTGGGTTTTCAATAGCAGTCTGTGTTCACGTGGAGATAACGATAATAACGATGCATGTTCACACAGATCCATGGAAACGACTGAAAACGTGCTAGTTTGTAAGTTTGTAGGGTCCTTGGCGAATATATCAAATGTGTCTCTGCTGGTCAGAGTATTGATGCAGCTAATCCACATGTTGTTGGAGGAGAGATAACAAACTGAGCACAGTTGGCAGCACACATCTTGCTCGGTAGTCAGCCATAGCTGTTGTTGTTGTTGTTGTTGTTGTTGTTGTTGTTGTTGTTGTTGTTGTTGTTGTTCAGTGAGAGCAACCTTTATCTGAAAGAGTACTGCGCATGTGCTTCCTGCCCCTGTTTTCCCCTGACAACGATGATCCCTGTTTACACGGAGATGACAACGAAAACGTTTTCTAAACTTTTGGACCCTGGTTTCAAAAGTTTGTGGATTCAGGCACTCCAGGCATCATTCTTGTGTAAGCGAAAGGAGCAAACGTAACGAAAACTGTCAGTTTTCGGCTGTTTTCTTATTATGTTAACGGGCCCTTAAAGTGCTTGTGACCAAAGGATCAGCAAGAAATTACATGAATAACCATCAGGCAGGGGTGTCCAAACTATGGGGGCGTCGGTGGCGCAGTTGGATAGTGTGCTTGTTCAGTAATCGGGAGGTTGCAGGTTCGAGTCCAGCTCTAGGTAACACATGTGTCCTTGGGCACCTGCTGCGTCAGTGGCGTGTAAATGGCCCTGAATGTGTTAGTTGATACTGATGGATAACTAACAGGGAAACTCAGAACCATCAGTGAGCTGCGGTGTAAAGCAGCTTTGAGTAGTCGAAGACTAGCAAAGCGCTAAGCTCAAGTCCATTTACTGTAGCCTGGGGCCCTTGGGCCACGATGTATTGGCCCTCAACAATTAAAGTTGTAAAATTAGATTTGACTCACATTACAGTATGAAGTTTATGATGAATAAAGAGGAACTAATTATGTTTGCAAATTGTGTACATTTGATTTACCTGCACAGTCTCAAGATCCAGTGTGTATAGCATGACGTGCCAACATCTTCAAGCATCAATATTCATCTAAATTATGTCACTTTATGCATTTTGCTCTTGTTTTTTGTCTAAACATGAGAAGAAAGTAAAAAAAGTTTGGACACCCCTGCCATTAGGCATAAGGAGAGGAGCTGCATAGGCTTCGATAAAACAGATCCGATTCAAAGATTAGATCTAAACAAACTTTATTCAGATATTAAAACCAAGTTTAAAAAAGAACTACAAAATCTCATTTACTGAAAAGGCCTCATTCATTCCCCTAGATATCAGCTTTTTAAATAAAAAATCCAAAATTCTTCCCTCTTTTTCCTGATATGATTAATATTACCATCTCTTTTGGTTTGTTTTAATGCATTTCTGATGACCCTGATGAAGGCCACAAGCCGAAACGCGTCAGTCTAATGAAGTTGTTGTTTTGATCTCTTCAAGACTTTTTCCCTCCAAGCACCTTGAAAGTTGGTAAAGTGGTGCCAGAACTTCTGATCTTTGTTATTAAAGAAGACAATTTTGACCAAAATAACATTTATGAATCTTTTAGAGGACTATTTATTGACTATCTTAAAAACTTAATTCCAGACTAAATGTCTTTAGGTTTTTGATTTCTGATAATCGTCTTAAATTTGAAGGGACCTCCTCATTCAGAACATCTGATTGGTTGATTTTATCAACCACTAACTCATGGTCCATCCGCCCAGACAGCCCACGGCGTGTGTTTCCTTCAATAGAATTTCCCTAATGCTTTTATTGGCCCTCTAAAATCAGGGCAGACACAACATGGTCCACATTCCCTTTGGGTCAACAAAACCGTCTTTTGTCCACGAGGTCACGGCGGAGCAGCTCCGGCCCTCGCGGTCCTGATGTGACTTTGGCTTAATCAGGGACATTATGGCAGGACAGGCATGTGTTAATGTCACAGATACTGTATCTGCCAGCCCATCGCTCTGTCTCTCGCTTCACTCTCTGCTGTGCACGTCCACAAAATGCCAACACAAGCTGTTGCCATGGCAGCAGCACCCTCCCTTTTCCTCCAGCCCTGACGCTGTTCTGGTCGGAGCAGCTCAGAGTCATTCATAACCTGCTTTTCATTCTCCGCTCTCTGCTTTATAAAGGATTTATTTTGGGCCCCGTCTCTGTCTGTGTTGGTAGCTCTAGTTAAAGGTGTCTGTATTTCTGTCCCTTGGGTGTCTTGGGTTACCTGAACTCTTAACTACTTCCCGCTTCTCCCTATTTTACAACCAGTGAGGGGGTTCCCAGATTAGTCTGGCTACTGGGAAGACCCAAAAACTCAACCCCCTCAAGAGACCTGCAACCTGTCCTTACATTGTTTAGGAGCTTTTGAAGCAAAGCTAACAGGGAAAAGAATGTTTAAATGCCATTGTTGCACTTTTATTTTATCTTGAAATAAAGTTCAAGCAGCTTTTGTCAATCTTAGGGAATCTTGTCAGGCATATAGATTTAAGGGCTTTTTTAGATTAAGATTTCATACATTTTTCAGCCCAAATCAAATAGATTATCTGGACTAGTTTCTCAACCCGAAGCAAAACTTCGATAATCATGGAGAGCTGGTGTATCCAACATTGGTGCCAAAATTGTATATTGAACATTTAACAAATGAACATTCATAATTTAGAATTCATAGGTGGGATCCAGTATGGAATGGATTACAACAGGATCTAAAGCAATGCTCAACCCAATGAAATTTAAAATAATGTATAAAATTATAATTTTCAGTAGATATATGGATATAAAACAGGAGGTATCACTTTAAATTGAAGGATGACTACTTTGTTTTGTTGGTTTGTTATTGTTTTGCTTTGTTGTTGTTTTCTTTTTGTTTTATTAGATCACTAAATCATTGTGTAGAAACTGTTTTTCTTTTGTAAAATATGGAAGCATTCACCTTTGATTAACCGATGGAGAAAGGGTGGGACCTGATAAGTTTTACTTCCTCCCGCTCCGTTTTGAATATAATATATGTAATGAATACACTATATTCTTTCTTCTATTTCTGTTTTTTGTCTCTCTTTTGAATATATTCGAAATAAATAAGGTTAAATTCAATTCATTTCAACATGTTTTGACCCTAATCAAAGTTAAAAGATTTAAGAATCCAGGCTTTAGCATAGATCCTTGATTCCCAACCTGGGGTCTGGGCCCCTAGGGAGGGTCACCAGAGGGTCTGCTAGGTAAAATATTGAGTAATGGCATCACAAGGCCTTGAGCTGCACAGATGGGTAGATGGATAATCCAAAAAATAATGTATTATAAAGTCCCAAACAGTTCAAGGTTTTCTGGTCTTCAGACAAATTTTGTAAGGATTGAATGTTATATTCATTCTCCAACCCAGTCTAAGCTTTATATGGAGATTTGGGAGAAACTTTGACTGGAAAGGATGAAGAGGGAGGGTAAAATTGGATTTGATTGAATTATTTAAGATTTTTTTTTAATCAAGAGTGATGATTGACCAGAAAGAAAGATAAACTTTGATGACAAGTTTTGCCCCAAACAGATGAATGAACTTGATCAGTTAGTATTTTCAATGTTTGGATGTTTTTTAATCAATTCCTTGATGTTTTTAATTGATTCTGAATGTTTTTATTAATAGAATTAAGTTTGAAGAAAACATTTTTTTGCATGAAGAGCCACAGAGGCTCTGAAACAACTGTCTGAAGAAGACCTGCTGCACTGCTCTGATGTGATGCAGAGGGAGGAGGAGACCGAAACATGTTTCTGATCAGTAAAACTGTATCAGAGCATCAGCCTCTTTCTTTAAAAGCAAAACCAGATGTACATGTTTCATCAAACTCAACTTTAAAGGGTTCTTTTGTGAGGCAGATTTGAGTATCAAGGCTTGGCCCCATCATTTAACAGACTTTTCTTCTGTAATCAGACCTCCTGAAGCCTCATGTATCCAGGCAGAGAGTCTTGTTGTCAAACCGGCTCAGGAGGAGAACTCTAGAACTTACGGGACGGTGAGAAGGTTTGGGTTTCAGTGTCGGGAACTGTTTCTGCAGCTTACAGTAAAGGCTGTGATATCCTTATTTTCAACTCTGATTTACTGCAACTGCTCTGTGAATGTAAACAAGCTGAGAGTGACGCTGTGTTTGTGTGGCACACAGTTCACGCCTGAGAGGCTGCAGAGGGAGGGCCCTGTGTTACAGCTGGATCCAGGCTGCATGTGGAGAGAGCCTAGATCCTATTCAGTCATCAGGTGTGTTTTTGGACTTCCTGGTTGTGAAATGTTGGACTAGATCTCTGACCCAGAAAAGCTGGTGCACACCTTGTCAAGCCAGGATATTTAGAGCTGTAGGGCACTGGTGACAGGGACATTCGATTTCTGGTAAATCAGCTCACAGCTTTGTTCTTTACATGTTTCAGGCAGCGTGTAGGTGCAGCGGCTGCTCACTGACAGTATCAGAGTGAATGATAGCAGCAGCCTGTGAGGTTGAGCCTGGTTTGTGAAAAACAAGGGTCAGACTGGGTTTACAGCTGCTGCTATTCATTTACTAATAATAGAGCAGCCTCTCCAGTTATTACTGCCAGGAGACAATCAGACTGTTTTCATACCAGCTGACCTGATTTAGCTGCTCAAGGGTGAATCTCAGGATCTGATGGACGGAGGATGAACCAACAGATAAAAAAATGTTTGAATTCTGTGTTTGGTCCATTAGATGAAATATTGATGTTCGCATTTGAGTTTTAATATCTATAAATGTTGTCAAAGAATCTGCTTATGATTAATATACAGCATTTGTCCATTTTAGTGCACTTCAAATGCCAAAAAATTCCCCCTCTGGGGATCAGGATGATGTTAATATAGCCCTCTTGGTGGCCAAGTCGTCCATCCTTGCATTAGGATATTACTCAGATCCAGTGGAGCTGGGACGTTGTGTAAAACATGAATAAAAGCATATTACAACGACCTGTAAAGACTTTTCAACCTATATTCACTTGAATACACTACAAAGACAAGATATTTAATGCTCAAACTGATAAACTTTACTGTTGTTAATGCAAATATTCACTCATTTTAAAGTTGATGTCTGCAACATGTTCCAAAAAAGCTGAGACAGGGGCATGCTCAGAATTTTAGAGGTGAGCAGGTTAATTGGAAACAGGTGAGTGCCATGATTGGGTAGAAAAGGAGCATCTCTGAAAGGCCGGGGCGAGGTTCACACAGCTGTGTGAGCAAACAGTCCAACAGTTAACCACATTTCTCTGCACTTAGGCTGCAAGGCCGAAAACCAACATTGAATGCCTGTGACCTGTGATCCCTCAGGCAGCACTGCATTATAAAGCAGCATCATCCTGTAAAGGATATCAGCACGTGGGCTCAGGAACACTTCAGAAAACCATTGCCAGTTAACACAGTTCATCTCTACATCTACAAGGTCAAGGTCAAACTCTACCATGCAAAGACAAAGACAAATATCAACAACACCCAGAAACACCACCGGCTTCTCTGGGTCGAGCTCATCTGAGATGGACTGAGGCAAAGTGGAAAAGTCTGCTGTGGTCTGAGTCCACATTTCAGACTGTTTTTGGACATCATGGACGTGGTGTCCTCCGGGCTAAAGAGGAAAAGGACCATCCAGACTGTTATCAGGGCAAAGGTCAAAAGACAGCATCTGTGATGGTATGGGGGGGTGTTAGTGCCCATGGCATGGGTAACCTGCACATCTGTGAAGGCTCCATTAATGCTGAAAGGTACATACAGGTTTAGGAGCAACATGCTGCCATCCATCTTTTTCAGGGACGTCCCTGCTTATTTCAGAGACATGAAGACACATTCTGCTCGAGTTACAACAGCAGGGACTAGACTGACCTGCTGCAGTCCTCACCTGTCTCCACTGAACAGGGACTAGACTGACCTGCTGCAGTCCACACCTGTCTCCACAGAACAGGGACTAGACTGACCTGCTGCAGTCCACACCTGTCTCCACTGAACAGGGACTAGACTGACCTGCTGCAGTCCACACCTGTCTCCACTGAACAGGGACTAGACTGACCTGCTGCAGTCCACACCTGTCTCCACAGAACAGGGACTAGACTGACCTGCTGCAGTCCACACCTGTCTCCACAGAACAGGGACTAGACTGACCTGCTGCAGTCCACACCTGTCTCCACAGAACAGGGACTAGACTGACCTGCTGCAGTCCACACCTGTCTCCACTGAACAGGGACTAGACTGACCTGCTGCAGTCCACACCTGTCTCCACAGAACAGGGACTAGACTGACCTGCTGCAGTCCACACCTGTCTCCACTGAACAGGGACTAGACTGACCTGCTGCAGTCCACACCTGTCTCCACTGAACAGGGACTAGACTGACCTGCTGCAGTCCACACCTGTCTCCACAGAACAGGGACTAGACTGACCTGCTGCAGTCCACACCTGTCTCCACTGAACAGGGACTAGACTGACCTGCTGCAGTCCACACCTGTCTCCACAGAACAGGGACTAGACTGACCTGCTGCAGTCCACACCTGTCTCCACAGAACAGGGACTAGACTGACCTGCTGCAGTCCACACCTGTCTCCACTGAACAGGGACTAGACTGACCTGCTGCAGTCCACACCTGTCTCCACAGAACAGGGACTAGACTGACCTGCTGCAGTCCACACCTGTCTCCACTGAACAGGGACTAGACTGTCCTGCTGCAGTCCACACCTGTCTCCACTGAACAGGGACTAGACTGACCTGCTGCAGTCCACACCTGTCTCCACAGAACAGGGACTAGACTGACCTGCTGCAGTCCACACCTGTCTCCACAGAACAGGGACTAGACTGACCTGCTGCAGTCCTCACCTGTCTCCACTGAACAGGGACTAGACTGACCTGCTGCAGTCCCGTGAATATTTGCAACAAAACAAGAGTTTATCAGCTTAAACATTAAATGTCTGGACTTAAATGTGTATTAGGTTGAATTTAGATGGTGTGATTCATTTATTGTTCTCTGCAGTCTCACTTTCACCTCCGAGCACGTTGTCCCTGTCACCTCTGACATTATCCCGTTCTTTTCTTTATCCTTCATCCCTTTGTCAACATTTGCTTTGACCATTTGACATGTGTCCATATTTATGTCATTAGAGCCCCATTAGGAGCCATTAAAGTGATTCGGTGAGTCAAACAGATGGTCAGACCTGCTCAGGGAGCTGTTTTCTCCTGAATCAAAATATCAACATTGGTGACCGTAATTCAACCCTGACCACACGTCTGGATGACAATATGTTGCTGTATCCATGCTTCATCCCACTGCTAGTTATTTTTGTGCACTTTTTTACCACAACCAAAGCTCAGGTTGTATTTTGTGGTGCTGTTGAATTACACGGTGTAACACGGGAGCGATGTTACTGTTAATTATTATCCCACAGCTGGTTTACCGGAGAGCAAAAATAACAGAAACACCTGCCAGGGTGACACCAAACAATCCAGCCAGCAGACATGATTTATATAAGTAGGGCATGAAAATGTCAGGTTTATATGAGATGCTCTTCCTCTGTAAACCTCTGTGAGTTCAGAGCTGACTCTCCGGGGCGTCCCTGTTATGACGGAGGAGCAGGATGAGAACCTTGTTCTTCCCAGCAGAGGAGAGATTTGTGTCCAGAAATGCGTCAGACGAGCTCTGGCAGGTGAATCTGTGTGTTTCAGGTGTGAACAGATTACATAACAGCCTCGCTGAATCAGTGCGAGTATTATCCGAGTGCGTGTCTTTGTCACCTCGGCGTCCGCGGAAGGAAGTGGACACAGAGCGGGATTATGACACTAATGAGGAAGCAGGCCAGTGGGACAGCAGTGACTTCCTCTCACACGAACAGGGAGAGCACACACACAGGTGGTTAGAAACCCCCCGCAGGCTCTCTTTCTTCAACACTTCATCCATCTTTCTGCGCAGACAAATGAGTTCCTCTGGCGTGACAGGGAGACAAAGAGCAGACAGGGCCTGACCTGCGTCACAGGGCGCAGCTTGAAAACACTGAAACACTGTCATTACTCCATTCAGCGCTCATCTGTGACCTTGCTGGCTGGTTTCTCAGATTTGGCTTAAAACGGATCTTACACAACCATCCAGCTCATCGTTTCTCTTTCTGTTCAAGAAAACTGCTCGAACATGGAGCCAGTCTGCATCAAAACCACACATCACATTTAGCTCCAGCTCCAGACCTGTCCGAAGACTCAGTCTGCTGGTGGAGCCTTCAAGTGTGTCCATGTTTAACATGGCGCCATTTAGAGCTGACAGATTTATCATTTTCAGATCAAAATCGCAATTTCAGACAACGCAATCATGTGATCGCCAAAACTGCAGTTTTTTGCAGCGCTCCTGAGTGACCCAGGATCTGTTGTGTCTCATCAATATTAGATGATGAATCAAGTGTTATGTGCTTTTGATCATTTGTTACCTTACTGTTGTCTATACACAGTGAATATTGCACTGAAGCTTGATTTGAAGAAAATCGTGAATCAAATTGAAATCTCAATATCTGCCAGAAAAATCACGATGAGATCTTTTCCTAAAATCATTCAGCCCTAGTGCCATTTTTGGTCAGGTCTCCCTTGAACTGGGATAAACCTAATTAAACAAAGGTTAAATAAAGAAAAATAAAGAAAATAGAGCCTTCAGATGTGTCCATGTTTAAAATGCTTAGGAGAGGAGACGACATAAAGATGCCCTTATTAGAATCAGATATACTTCGTTAAACCCCAAGGGGAAATTCGGTTGTTTCAGTTGCTCTGATACACAGTATAGCAGCAGGAAAATCAAATAAGGACATTAAAATAGGCCTACCACTGTGATGTCATACCATTGTTTTTGTTGCAGATTAAGCTTAGAGGTGGGAATGACTGCACCAAGCTGAACTACACAGACCAATTACCACAGAGTAGACTGGTCAGCCAATCAGAGCAGACTAAGCCTACATGGGGGAGGGGGCCTTCAAGTAGCAGGGGCTCTAACAGAGTGAGCACACAGGTGGATCAGGTGTTATCAGGAAGGGAAAACTTGGAAGATTTTTAACATGAGTGTTGTGAACATCCTCGAGCAGTAATTAGAATACAATTCATGAATTATGAATTTATGAGATAAAACAAGGTGATAAATCTGATAAATTTTATCAGGGATGGGCAAAATGCAGCCCAGGGGCCACATGCGGCCTTCACTCTAACTCAATGTGGCCCACAAGTTTACTTCAAATAATAAAAAATTCTAAGCATGAGGAGGAAAAAGGGACAAAATGGTCTGACAAAATATAGAAATCAGAATATCTCCATAATCAGCTTTAGGTATTGGAAAATATTTCACTCTTTGCAAGAAATTAGCAATTTAATTGACATCTTAGGCCTTTAAAATTCCTGTTTACGCATTGCTATATGTATTTATATTAATAAATAAAGACCTGTAAGTATATAGTCAGAGGAAAACAGTTATTGTGTTCAATTTTTGTGATTTTTTTTATTAGTTTATTATTTTTTTCTTCAATAGGTTCAAGTATATGTTAAATGATGAGTATCTTATGGTGAGAACAACATGGCCTTTAAGATTGTTGAAGTTTTCCATCCCTAGCGTGGATGCCGGAGTTGAGTTTTGCCTCATAGAGCTGCAGATGTGGCTTTATGCTCCAGTTTCAGAGCTCAGTCTGGCTAAAGCAGGTCAATTATTTTTGCACCAGCAGAGGTGTAATAATACAGGGGTCTCTCCCTTTAGCAGCTGCTTCAGGGAAGTTTTATTTTTGCCCTGAGGGGAAAACCAATGATGTGACGTTTGAGTTTTACTTCCTCTTTGTGACAAAGTCACGGTACTGGACATTGAACATGTTTTTTAAAGTTTTATGTGACAATAAAATCCCTGTTCGTCTGTTTCATTCTATTAAAAACACATCTTAAAGGTGTGTGTGATAAGCTGTGGTAAATTCAGTGTTAAGATAGCAGCCTTATGAACATGACATGAGGCAGGAGCACAGCGGTGTTGGCCCTGAGCACAGGCAGTACAGTACAGAGTGTGCATGATGCTGACCCAGAGGACACTCACTAAGACTTTGTCATACCTGTGTAAACACTTCAACAGCAGCCGCTCCAAGCACAAGCTTTTGTTTCATCATGCCAGGTGTTGGTGTCAGAGCTGAGAGAAGAGTCTGTTCACTGAGATTTCAGATTCAGATTCAGATTCAGACAACTTTATCAATCCCCGAAGGGCAATTCCGTTCACAGTTACCCTGCCTTATTGAGCCATCTAAACAAATCAGTGAACAAACAAACATTCATAACAGCATATGGACAACAACATTCCCCTGTCAGTACCCACAGGTTAGCAGAATCAGCAATAAATACTACTAATAATAATAATAAATACAGTAAGCAGTAAATTTCCACGGTGAAATTACTAAGATACAATAGGATAAGCAAATACCAAATGTGGCACAGGCCACATATCATCTTCAGGCTACAACCCAGCATTTAGCAGCCTGATGGCTGAGGGGATAAATGAGTTGGAGTATCTATTTGTTTTCCTAGGGGATTCAACCGTCGTATCTGTAATGTTTCTGAGAAAGAGACAGACCTCCGGTGTTTGTCCCACGCAGGAATGTGTATATTGTACTCATGAACCAGTTATCACCGTCTGTCAGCGTTCGTACACAGTGTGTCGGCAGATCTGTCAGATCCACAGAGCTCTGTTTACTGTCCTGTGTGAGTTAGTGTGTTAAAGGTGACATACGGCAAAGTGAAGATGATCAGACGAAGCTTCATGTGCTCATCCTCTGCCCTCATTTTAATGACATCTTTAATTTAGAAAAAGACTGTCCTATTGGCTACAGCTGGTTTTTCAAATAAATATGTAAATGGAGATGAAAATGTTTCCCACTATCATGAATCGATTTTTATGATTTGATTCAATATCGATTTTCAATTCAGACCGAATCTTGATCAAAGCTCTTCTTGTTTAAAAGCAAGCTCATGGAAATATGTGTTACAATCTGTAAAATCTAACCTGGCAGAGCAGATGGACCTGCCTGATTCATTGTCTGAAATCACACAGGTCCATCTTGCCAAGCTCCAGTCCTCTACGACTTCACTCGGCTAAAAGCTGAACGACCAATTCAGAGGAAAGAGGCGGAGCTGCAGACGTGACGACAGCAGGAAGTGACTGCATGTTTGAAAACAAAGGCGACTTCTGAAGCATTCTCCGTGGATGCAGCAATATCTGCAGTTTTTTTAGAAATGGACTCAATTTCTTCTTTAAAAGAGGAGCAAAGACCGTCACTTAAATCTTTTCTTACAGGAAATCATGTTTTTACTCTTCTCCCAATCGGTTTCAGTAAGAGTTTGATCTACCAACTGGCTCCTCTGGTGGTGGAAAAGATGTGCAGGACTCCAAACCCCACTGTGATAATCATGTCTCTGCTGGTTGCCCTCATGGACGATTAAACGATAAAACCAGAGAAGCCGGGAAGCCGGGGATCACTGCTGGGAAACTGGGAGAGGATGTGAAAATCCTCTGCGGACAATGCTGGTTAGTCTGTGGTAGTCGTGGTTAAGTGGTAAACGAAACATTTATCTTTACAGTGAATTCAACAGCTACACTTGTGGCTCTATTTTCTTGGAAATAATGCCTTTTTTAGTGTTACTCTTTCCATGTTCTGTGTTAATCCAGCATATCTAGTCTTGCTTTTAATGTTTACACCTTTCTTGGTATTCTAAATCTTGTGTCAGGAATAAGAGGGCCGCATGTGGGCCCCAGGACCCCAGTTGCCCACCCCTGATCCAGAGTGACCTGCAGGGAGCATTTACTTTAATAATGAAGGTTTGGTGCCATAATAAGACAGTGACACAAACACACAGATTGATATTAAAGTTTAATTTTGTTTTTATGACTTTTTAGAAAACGATAGAAACCAGTCGTCCTTTGGTTTTACCATTTTCTGGTTTGAAACACAGGCTGAAGTTTATCGTGTTTGGGAGACGGCCCTGTGCTGATTAAAGTTGGTGTATTTGCATGTCTCCCGTCCGTGGACAGAGCTGGTCATTATGAAGTGATTCATGCCGAGGTGCTCGACCTCGGGTCATGTATTCGTCCTCGCTAGGAGCGTCTGTAGTCAAACAGTCTTCGTGTTTAATGTGTTCCCGGCTCGCACATAAAAGTTTTTATTCAGGGAGGATCCTCTCACAGCGGCGGTGTACTCAGATAACTCCACTAAAGCTCGATTGATATGAGTTTGTGTAACAGTAAATAATGTGAATGTATGTTTACAGCCCATGAGGACGCCAAAAAGAGTCTGATACTGGTCAAACACATTTATCACTTTTAATCTGCCTCATAATTTTACACAACAGTCAGGACATCAAGTAGGGGGACTATACGTCCTCTTTTGCCTGGACATGTCCTCCTTTTTGTTCGTAAAATTATGTCCGGAAGGATTCTATAAAATTCCCTAAAGTATCCGGGTCTGCTGAGCTTGCTCTACAGACGAAGCTGTCAACAGAAAAAGACATGCATGATTCAACTACTGTAACTCCTTGAGTATCCACGCTATCCAAATAATTCCAGTGGATTCTAAAAGCTGAGAAGTGGATTCGGTACATTACTGTGAAGGCTGGATTGTCTAAGGGGGAGGGACAGGAAGTGAGCTGACTGACTGAGAGCAGAGAGAGGATTCAGAGACAAACATGAGTCATTTATTGGTGGTTAATCAGTATTTTCTGTGTAAATTATGTAAAAAATATTGTAAATAATGGTATTAGTATCATTCTGGAGTGTTTTCTTGCCGTTCTTTTGTGTCATCGTCTTATTCATCACAGTTCGTGTGTTATGGATTTCATAAATAGTTAAATAATATAAAAAATAATAATAATTAACTTTACAACTTAATGACCAATACTTGCTAGAATGTTTTATTTTTACCTGAAAAAAGGTGCAAAATAATTTACTCGAAGGGCATTTTCTGACACATTTATTGACAAAAAAGGCAAAAAAAGACCAGGCAGCTATTTATATTCATAGAGCTAAAAGGGTTAATAATTATAATAAAGCGCTGCATTGGACCACTGGCATTATTCCAATGAACCGACCTGTCAAGATGTTGACCGTGCATGATGCATCACATGCTGCTGAGGGTCCTCTTTTTGGGTTTTCTAGGTGTGTTTATATCTATATAAGTGTGTGTGTATCTGTGGGTATATGTATATCTGTATGTACGTGTATAATACATGTAGAGATGTGGGTAGACGTGTTTATGTGTATGTACATAAATAACTTTGTGTGTATTATTTATGTCTAGTCAGTTTGATAACTTTGATAGAACATGTCTTTTTTTCATTAAATGATTAAGTCTTGTTTTTTCAGACATAGATAAAATTAGACCAAAGAAACTGTATTTGTATAGATTGGGAAGCTAAATAATTGGTTATTAATTGATGGAGAGTGGGTGTGATTAAATAAGTTTTGACTTCTCACTCATTTTCAGACATGTAGCATTTATGTGAGTGCTAATTTTCTTTTTTTTCAGTCTGATCTTTTATTTTGCCCTCTGTTATATCTTTGAAATAAACTTATCATTCATTCATTTTGCATTTTTCTATGTTTTGGTCTTTATATCGTGAATCTGACCTCAGTACAGCATGAATGAAGTGATAGCTCATGTTGAGAGTTAAAATGGACCACAGTTGACCCCTGAGCCTCAGTTTGAACACCCCCCTCCATCTGTGACTCTTCGTGCCGGTATCACCGCCTCTCTGCCCAGAAACGTGGTGTGTGTTCACACTGAGCTACTCTGACAAATGCACGTCCCGCTGTGCTTTCACAGCTCCACGTGTGTTTACTGAAAACCCCTGTGCATCACCAGGACGTACCTGGACGAGTGTGAGCCCGCTGTCAGTGTGTGTGACAGGTGTGCGTCTGTGTGTGTGTTTGCTCTCAGGCAGGAGGTGAGAATTATCACGGCCCTCCTCCAAACCTCCTGCCTCCTCGCTCCGCTCAGGCCGCACTGTTTACGTGCTCGGCCTCTTGGAGACGATCGGACGTCATCAATAATATTTTGTGGCTGACTTTGTGTGTCACACGGGTTCAATCAAACGTTTGTCTGTGAGTGCGTGTACAGTGTTAACTCAGATCAGCTCTGACTCACTGCTCACTTCACCTGTCTGCCAGCTGAGGGTAAAACGTTTTTGCTTGTTGTGGAGACCGGACAAAAACATCCTGAAATATCTGATAACTTTTTAATGACATTTCTGATCTTTGTCTGATCGGCAACAGCTTGTGGGCTTGCAGAAGTTCCAGCTATGTCCCTGCTAGGGCTGGGAAACATCGATTAAATCAATTAATTCAAAAGAATTTCTGCAGAAGATTTTTTTTTTCTCAACTTACTCCAATTATATGTTGTTGTAAAGTATGAAAATATAATTACTGAAAATTTACAATTTTCATTATGGTGGGCTAGGGCTGGGCAATACGGCCTAAAAATAAAATCCCCAGTTTTTTTCACAAAACTCAATTCACAGTTTTAATCAATTTTTTTCCCTCTCAAAGAAAAAAAAAACCCTCCAATTGACACAAAAATATGAGAATCAGGTTTTGCTTTTATGTTATAAAAATATACTCTGACACTAAACCGAATTTCTCTCTAATAGTTAAGTTGCATGCTGGTAGTTTTTCATAAAATGTTAATATTGTAGTTTGAATGTAGGCATGTTTGTCTACATAAACACTAAATTCTGATAGAAGCTGCCATCATGAAAACTTTGAATTTTCAGTATTTGTATTTTCAAACATTGCAACAACTTACAATAAGAGTAAGAGTAAGTTGAGAAAAAAAATCTTGATTTTTTAGATTTTAAATCTTCTGCAAAAATTAATTTGAATGAATAAATCTAATTGATATATTGCCAAGCCCTATGGCAGGCCCTGTCAGATTTTGCAGAAACACGTTTAGACTTTTATTTTTTCTTAAAAAAGATTAAATATTGATCAGATGGTTCCATGTTACTGTACTGTGAAAACAGCTCATCCTTCAGTGTTTTTACAGACCTCCCTACGTTTGAACTACATAATCAACATTTTAATGACAAAATTACACCATGCATTTTATTTAACTACATGAGGGAAAGTCTGTTTAGTTGTGACAGGAAGAAAATTGATTAAAATTGTAAATTGAGTTTTGTGAAGAAAAATCAGGGATTTTATTTTTAGATCATATCACCCAGCTCTAGTCCCTACCTATTCATAGCTCTTAATAATATGGTCAAATTATGCTTTTTTGAGTTTAATATGCCCTTTACTGTGTTTTAAATCTCTCATCATAGTCATAAAGTACTGTTATGCACTAAAAAGTCTTCTCTTTCTGTGACCTACGCCAGCATCTGCTGAAACAGCCTGATTCCCCTGCCCCCCCAATAGGTTTCCAACTGTGATGTCATACCTTTGTTTCATCAGCATCCATTGAAAACATGGTGCTGATCTGCACCGAACAGAAAAGTTAGAAGTCTGTATTAAGAATGTATCAACTTTATTTTCCTGTGTCAGATTTAATGTAAGTTCAATTTTTTTTATCTTTGGTGATCGAGCGACCAAAGGGACCTGGTAGGTGGCGGATCTAGGATTTTTCTAAGTAAGGGGCCATCAAGGGGCCACATGACTCACAGAGAGGCCAGGTATTTGTCCAACATGCATGCAGTCACATTTACGATAAAGCACTCCCAGTCACCCTTTTTCAAACATTTTAATTAAAAAAGTGTAGACGGTAAAACTCATTTTCAATTTCACATCTGAGGATGTGAGTGACTCCAAAGGAAATAAAATAGTATTCAAAAACATGTTTCACAATTTCATATTCAAAAACACGCACTTTTTATCTTAGATTTTATGTTCATTCAAATGATAGTCTTCTTCTGTCAGCTCTATTGGCGGTGGACTTGCCTATTTGGTGCACTACTGCCACCAACGGTTGGGCATGAAATTGCATTCACCTGTAACCTGATCGTCATTCTGTAGCAAAACGACAGATAAGTGACAGGACAGGGGGACTTCAGGGGGCCAATTAGACTTCAGATGGGGCCAATGCCCCTGTGGCTCCGCCCCTAGAACCGCCACTGTGACCAAGTTGCCCAGATCACGTTAGGGCTGGCCCCGCTCCATCGCAGCTGTACATTGACTTTGCATGAAGAGTGGTTGCCCAGGTCACCCAGGTTGTGTTCGGTGTGAATGCACCTTGAAGGATGCTGATTGGACAGTGCTGCTTTAGGCCACTCACAGTTGTTGTAGATTGGAGCTTGGAGTGATGGATCTGCCTGATTAGACATTGAATCAAGTGGATCCAGCTGCTGTGCAAGGTTAATCAGCATTGGTCATGTATTTCACAGTCTGCACAGACAAAATCAGTGATCAGTAAAAATCACTTAAGTGACTCGCAGCTCTTGGCCCCCACAGAAACAATGGGCAGCCTTTCTTCTGTGCAGGTTCTCTGCTCACAGGGCTGGAGCTGAACATCCTCACTGTGGCTAATGTTTTTATTCTGGCAGTTCTTGATGCAGCCATTACTCTAAAAATGACCAACTATCCCTTTAATTCATTGTTGAGCTGTGACCTTAACAGAGTGCACTGAGAGCTTTGAGTGTCAGCTCGGCCCTGATATCGGTCTGAAAGAGTTACACAAGCCTCGCAGACATGATGCTCTCTCTCTCCCTGCTGCTTTTCCAGGAATTTGTGTCTTTGTGTCTTTTTTGTTGTGGGTGATTGATGGACTGTTGGTCACTCGGACCCTCAGAGAGAGAGAGATAGAAAGAGGAGATGGGCGAGAGAGAAAGGTAGAGAGAGAAGTGTGAGCCTGAAAAGTGTTGCATAAGAGTTTAGCTCATTACCACTCTGTGATGGAAAGATTCCCTCGTATGTCAACACTCCCATGTCCTCGTCCGAACGCCGACCGCTCCCTCGGTTGCTCGTATTAGTGGTTTTCAGAGTTCCATGATTTTGATTCTTGCATGAGATAAAGCGTGATCAGAGAGCATGACGTGTTGAACCAGGCCGTAAAGCGTGAGAGGTTGTGTCTTCTCTGTTTGATCGTGTTGTTTGTCGTTCACACTTCTGTTGGCAGCCGCCGCCACTGTTGTAGCAACGTCTGCTGAGACATCGGGAGAGCAAGCTAAAGCAGTGTCATCCTTGTTTGACGGTCGTGAATTTATGTGCATGGTTTGCTTCTTGTGCTGATACGAGGATACAACCTTCGCTTGAAGCTATGGGAGCTTCTCACCTGCATCAGGTTGCATAAGTTATTTAAATATCTGTAAGCAGTTCAACACGATTTTTCTTGAGATAATGCAAATAAAACCTCAACCCCTCTTAGCAGGATCAATTTAAAGACAAACATTTTTTTCAGAAAAGCCTCCATTATTAGGAAATATATGCTTTGGGGGGGCAGCTTGATGTATTCAAAGTTATATGACCATAGAGGCCAAAAAGGAATTGAATCTCAGTACAAACGAGAAAAGCACTCGGAGAGTGCAGACCTCCGCCAAGATACAATTCTGGGTCACCACGCGCTCCGATATGACAGCCGAGTCTCCACCCAGGTCTGGCATTGCAAGGAAAGCTGGGTAATGTCATGACCTAGCCTTGAAAAACTTTGACATGAGTTTGCAAATAAATTACAATTCCCATAATGATGTAAAGGGGGCGGGAGCCTTAGAGCAGCCGCGGAGAAATGAATGGGATTTGCCATTATGAACTTCAGTGTTTTTTTGTGACATCAGTCTGGATCAGATCCAGATGAAACTGACCATGATGATAGAGTTATATTATATTTATTATCCTGTAAATTTTGAAGCGAATCCATCAAGAGATATGATTGTTTTAAAATACGGCCTGATGTTAAGTTATGGGTTTTTTTGCAAATCTGGGAATTTTTTGCATCCAGACAAATATGCAGATCACCACTAATATGTAATGGGTTCTTCTTTGGACCAAACCACACCTCTGGTAAAATTGTCATGTAAATTCATCCAGTAGTTTTTGAGTTGTCTTGCAAACCAACAGACAGACCCTGACGGAAACATAACCTCCTTGGCAGAGGTAATCATAGCCTTTTCACATCTGAATATGGTTCTGTCCAACCTTTGCCATAGGGAGACATAGATGACAACATATGAACAAACTCACAACTAAACCTATTTATATATCTGCACATATTCTCGACTTTCTAACGAGTCAAAAGGCTGCGTTGTGTTGCTTTCTCTGAGTATGGTGCACCAGTCAATTTGGAATATAAAAAAATGCTTTTCAGTGAAGGAAACATGACAAAATCTACCATGAAAACATCAAATAGCAATATTTCCAGGAAAATAGAGCTGTAATTAGCTGTCCCCATTGTGCATTACTAGATGTTTGTTAAAATAAACACTAAACCGTTTGTAAAATAACCAAAACAACTAGTAAGTAATCTGAAAGCCACAAGTTTATTGTTCCAATGCAGCAACAATGTGGCCCCCTGTCACAGAGGACAAATTAATGTGGCCCCCTCGGTTATCAAAGTTGCCCACCCCTGATTTAAAAGCTATCAGATCAAGAATCGGATTCAAAAAGGAATATGTGATTTGATAAACTGACAAAATAGGAAACTCAACTAATTAATCTGATTTGTGGTGAAGCTTTCATCTGACTTCTATCTGCTGCAGTTTTCCTGTTGAATTATAGATTTTTGTATTTTCTGCCCATTTTAACACGTCTCTTTCATAAAGGTGTGTCGTGTTAGTACATGCATGTTGAAGGTTGGTTGTATTTGTGCTCCAGTGTAAACAGCCGCTGGCCTCCATAAGATATAAAAAGATCCCGGCTGACTGCCCGGCCTGGTCCGGCATTAGGTCACATTTCAGCATCCCCCTGCCCGCATAATCTCTGGTGTCAGTCAGGCGTCTGAGCAGGGTTAAAGAGGGTTGGAGGTTTCCACGGAGCGATCTGACAGCGTGATGGTTTTAGAACGGCATTAGAGGCAACTGTTTCCAAAGGTGACCACCGCAGATCGTCCGTCTGTGTCTCCACAGACTCTTTAAAAGTCAGACTTCAGCCCCTGTTGTGGTCGCAGTGATTTTCTGGCTTAATTGAACGTAATTCCAGAGCTGGAACGCAGCCATGGACTACATGCCTGGGCTCGGCTTCAGAAGTCTCTGGTGTCATAAAGTATTTTTCCTCCTTAAAGCTATCTATACGCCCTGGCATGGATCGCCCTGTATCTGAGCCAAAGGGAGATCCAGGGCTGAGGGAGGAGGAGGCCCCTCCTGTGTGTGCACATGGGAAGGCCCCATCAATGGGATTATTGGAAAATAATCTTTAAATCGGCTCGAAAAGACCAATGAAAGTCAGTGGAGAAAAACAAAAGCTGTATAAATAAAAGACTAAAAGTAGGATTGTAGCGGCATAAATAGATGGTGTAAAATAACTGCATTTACTCGTGCTTAGTGTTCGTCTTTTTCGATTAGAGTTGACCCTGAAGGAACATTTGTGTTTCCTTTTCCAGCTCACAAACCATCCTTTTCTCAGTGTCTCTGTGTTCTCTCATTGAGATAGTTCGACTCAGCTCGAGGCCGTTGATTAAAGGAGACGTCATAGATGTTATAAATTAAAAAACAGATCTGTGAACAGCTGTTTCTAAAACCTAAACTTGATCTGAAGAGCTATGCAAGCAATAAAAAAACCCATCTGATTAACTTCTGCAACTGTGCAACAAATAAAACTAAAGACTTGTGATACATTCATTGATTTGTTATTTTTGTTCAGCACTTTAGTTTCTTTTTCTTAATGTTCTGTGGTTACCTTTTAAACCAGTCCAGCTCTGACGTGGGTTATTAATCTGTTTTCAGTCAGGCTCCATTTTTCTCACTCTTGTGTAAGCAAACCAAAGTTTTGGACTGTTTGTTCAGTCTGTTTTATGGCTCCGTCCAATTATGTCATCCTCACTTATCCAACAAAGTCATGATGTCACTCCGACTCTAGTAAATAAACTCTTCAAAACTGAGGTCAGAGGTCAAGAGTCTCTAAAGAGCCGGCTGAGCAGGGACCTGAAGTACCAGATTTACCTTCGAACAACTATTAAAGATCATTATTGTCATTAAACCTTAATTTATCATCAAGAGATCAGTCAGGGGTTCTTATTCTTCAAGATCTTTAACCTTCACACCTTCACTGCTGAATCACGTCACATCGAATTATTACTCACCTTCAGCTCTATCTCCTCATCCTTCATCTGAAGTCAGCTGAAGTGAGTTAGCATTAGCACTGCAGGTTCCCAAAGCCAAAATATATACGATTTTAGAATGGCGTGATGGATAAATACCTGAAATAAGCTTCTTGTTGAACTCAAGCATGCAAGATTTTGCTGATATGGCCTGATTTTTGATTTTAAAGTGCTGTTTTGAGTTTAAATCGGCTTTTTACCAAGTGCTAACTCTGGAGTTAAAGGACTACAAAATGGCCAGAGACTGAACTGCAAACATTTCTGATCGATTATTAGCAATAATTCATATGCCATAGTCGCCACAACCGTAGGAACCAACTTTACGAGATCACTTCTAAGGAAGTTCTTAACAAGAGGATAAAATGTGATGTTATATTTCCAGTCAATCAATCATTCAATCAATCAATCAATCAATCAATCTATCAATCAATCAATCAATCAATCAGACACATTTGTATAGCACTTTTTATAACATACAGTATGTAGCACAAGTGCTTTATATAAACAAAGGAACAAAAAGGAGAAAGTAACTTAAATAACAATAAGAACAAACAAACCCAAATCAAGCAAATAATAATAACAATAATAATAATAATAATAATAAAAATAATAA
Organism: Cetoscarus ocellatus; assembly: GCA_037902135.1. Classification (NCBI taxonomy): domain Eukaryota; kingdom Metazoa; phylum Chordata; class Actinopteri; order Labriformes; family Labridae; genus Cetoscarus; species Cetoscarus ocellatus. Next base: position 730,222 of record JBAMNC010001035.1, read on the forward strand.
TAATAATAATAATAAATAAATAAATAAATAAATAGATAATATAGTGATATCAAAGACCTTGATTTAACAGAGCTGTGTGTGTGAGTAAGAAACTGTGGAAATGCATTCATGAATTAAAAAACAAGAAAACACTGGAGATAAAAGTGCAAAAAAAACCAAGAATTTAAGTAATAATAGAATTGAAATAAATAAACAGATTGAGATAAATAATAGAAGATGGTTTGGTATGAATGATCCAACTAACAAAGCTTAAATAAATGATTCAATAAAACATGTTAAAATATAAAAATGGGGAAGAAATTATTCAAAAGCGAGATTATAAAGGTAGGTCTTGAGTTTTCTCTTCGGGCAGGCTGGTCCACAGAAGTAGAACAACAACTAAAAGCTGCATCACCTCGAGTTTTTGTTCGGACTTTTGGCACGACTACAAAAAACCACCTGAAGACCTGAGGGCTCTCACAGGCTCACATGGTACAAGCAAATCAGATAAATAGGCTGAACTAAGACCATTAAGGGATTTAAAAACCAATTCAAAGAACCTTGAAATCAATTCTAAAAGTATTTTAGAAATACTGTCTCTACCCTTAAGTCGAACATTGTTGTAGCTCAATAGCAGTTTCGTAATAGCTTTTACTCCTTCAATAACATATAAGATTCGTTCATCAAGATTTTCACACAAAACAAAACATGTATGATGGATTTGTTTTGGCTGCAGACCTTATTACCAGCAGTGATCCAAGAACAGAGTGAAAATTGGAATAGATTTTTGGTCGAGTATGCTAACCTGTGCATTTACAAACAAAACTATGTCACACATGCACCAGTCCATTATGATTATTTTTATTAATGTAAAATAAAAGCTAATACAGTGATGCTTTCTCAAGCTACATCACAGCTTGGCCATTTTTCCTGTGAAGAGAAAAGCAAAAATGATCTTCAGCTCACTGGAGTGTATTTATTTAGAAAATTAATTAATTAAATTAATTTAACGGGGATCACCATCCTGGGATGGCAACAGGCAAAGGTTGCTGGTTGAGTTGGTCAGGAGTTTGCATGTTCTTCCTGTGCATGCCTGGGTTCTCTCCATGCACTCCGACTTCCTCCCCTCGGTTGATTGGTGGCCCACATTGCCCTTAGCGAGGGTGTGAGCTTGATTGGTTGTCTGTCTCTCTTTGTGGCCCTGTGATCATCTGGCGACCAGTCCAGGGCGTACCCTGCCTCTGTCCAGTCTCAGGTGGGATAGGCTCCGCCCCCTTGTGACTCTAAAAGGGATGCTTGGTTTAGATAATTGATGGATGTAAGTGCTCTTTCAGCCATGATAACTGATCAGACACTTGCAGCCCCAGAAGGTTTCAGTGTTTGCAACATTTCTGTGAAAATGTCGACAGAGTCAACTCAGGAAACACATGTAACTGTGAAGAAAAGGCGTCTTCACACTGGTGTTGCTGTGTTGTTACCTGTGAGAAGCTCCACAAACATACAGCACTTACGCACATGACTTAAATGTCACTTCCCTCTTTCAGGAAAAGAGAAGAGGACTTCATAGAAAAAGCTTTGACAGATTTTATTTGGCTTCCTTCTTCCCCTTTAACCTGTAAACCTATTTGTTTACACTTCCTAATAATGGGGATTATGTCCTTCAGTGCAGCTTTAGACTCTGCAGGAGGGTAATATTTCTCTCTCCAGCTCTGTAAGCATGACTGCAACACATTTCCATTGATTTGTTAATCCGTCTCTCGCCTCAGTGACGACTGAGGGCCTTCAAATGAGCACCATGTGGTTTCGTGCTATTTCAGCTCCCGCACGACTCCGCTCCGCTCGCTGCTCTGCCACTCTGTTCAGCTGCAGCCCAGATCCAGGTCAGGTTTTAGCTGTGGCCCACCACAGAGAGTGAGAGCAGGCTTCAGAAAGCTGGAAGCATGCACTCTGCAAGTATTTGAATTATGCCATTGACGTCAGCACAGTCATAAAGTAGACGGCTGCCCTTCCCCTCAAGTATTCCCCTGCCAGCAGGCCTGTTCGGCTCAGCGCAGATGGATTCAAACGCTCGCTGCCTCACAGACCGGCTCTTTTGTTTGGGGTATTTGGGAGGCATTTGGTGGGCTCACTCTCTATTCTGTGCCCCCTTACCAAAAAACACCACCCTCGCTTTGTGCAGCAGGGACAGAAAGGAGCCTATAAAATCAGCTCTACATGAAAAATCCCCAAATTCAATTACAGTCCTTGTGATGATCATCAACAAAGAAACAGCACAGCCAATGCACAGTGCAGATATCATTTCTGTGCTGATGATGTTTCATAAGTATGGTTCTTTATTTGAGCTATTATAATTAAACACACCTACCAACAGGCTCTCTGTAGGGTGTACACTTTAATTTGGTCCAAGTACAGCAGTCGGTCAGGAGGTTGGACTGCTTCTTGACCTTGTACCTCCAAAAACTACTCAGCTCCTCGTCGAGTACGAGCGTGATCCCTCAAAACATTCTTCAGATAAGCCGTCCTGAGGCAACAGCTTCATGACCTCTCACCTACAAACTCCAAAACTGTTTCAGCTCACCTGCCAAGGTAAATGCTTGTGCAAGTTCTGTTAAATATCCTGCAGAAGATTTTTAAAGTATCGCACTGCAAAAACTCAGATCTATGAGTGAGGGTATTTTTACAATTTCAAATCAACAATATCTCACTGATTCTAAGCCAGTGTCCTGATATTTCTGGATGAAGACCTCATTCAAAGATATAAAAACTAAAAATAAAACTTGTGTTGCTTGTGAGAAGTAAAATCTTCCAATGAGACAAGACAAATTCAACTTAAAAAGTGTCTTAAAATGATTTTTTTTTCCAGAGCAGATATTAAATCTGAATTTAAGAATGAGTCAAACCTGCTTGTTTCATTGTCAGATATTGTTTTAGCATTACAAGCAGTTCAATGCCTTATTTTTGCCTTTTCCTCCTTGAAGTGAAATATTCATCTTGACTGGTTAAGTGAATGTGAATTAGAATAAAGTGTTTTAGATATTTCTGACTTGGAAATAGAGAAACACACTTGCTGATATCTGAGTTTTTTCAGTGTGCATTCACAAGGGAGGGATCAACAGAGGAACTGATTACACTGACCTTTGACCTCAAAATGAATTTCTCTATCCTTGAGTCAAAAAGAGCATTTGTGCAGAGTTTGAAGACAACTTTGAAGAATCAGGGCATGTTGTGTTAACAAGCTAAGGTATGTAGCCATAGACGCAGCCCTTTGACCCAGGACATCCAAAATCGAAACAGTTAATCCTTATATCAATTCGGAAAGTTTTACAGAAATTGAAGAGCCAACATTTTGCCCTAACTTTGCTGATTTGTTCATTTTTGAGGAGGGCTGAGGTATGCTCACAAGACCTTCTGGTTCTCAGTCTTTAGGTGCTTTCACACCCTCACAAACAAACTGAGGTTTCTTTTTGGAATGTTTGGTTGATTTGGGCCGGTGTGAAAGCTCACACCAACATTGGAACAGACCAGGGATCCAACCTCTGCTCAACCAAAAAATGGGGGTCCTGGCTGTCAGGCCTGTGACCAGGTTTTGTCCAGGATCCAAACTTTGTATTTACATGATTCCCAGAAAAGTGAATCTTAAATAGGGGTGGGACAAAAAATCAATATGATGATTATCGTTGTCCTACCTCCTTTGATATGATTATCGATATGCTGGCACCAAATATCGATATTTTCATAAATAAAATATGGCACTGTAAAAATGCTGTATGTCCCTGTTGGTTTATCTCCCGGTGCACACTTGAATGAGTGAAACTTGAATGGAAACTACCAGCCGAAGAAGAGAGAGTTTACAGAACGGGAACGTCAGACATCAGCTCGAAGAAAAGTTCACTGAAGGATGCCCCAGCCACTTATAAACCCAAGGTGTGGATACATTTTGACTTCTACTACATTAAAGGGACGGACAAAATGGATTGTTGTGACATATTGTGACATTATTTGTTATGATATATATTGATTATCGCGGAATGACTGCAAGATGATTATATTGTTATTGTGGACCATGTATTGCATATTGTATTGTATCGTGTGGTACCCCGTGATTCTCTAATCTTAAACCTTTACAATCTGATCAATTTATCGGTAAGTCGGGGGGGATATTTGTACAAAGCTTGAAGTGATCACTGCAAAGCATTCTTGAAGTCTCACATTCACAGGCAAGGAATTAGCACAACCACAGTGACCTTAAATATCTAACCAATCATCCATGAGTCAAAGTGAAGATGAGGCAATGTTTTAAAAAGAATCTCATAATTGTTCTTCCTCGCAAGCAAGAGGTAAATGACTAGTTAACTTGACTTTTGACCCCTGGGATGTCGCATTCACAAGAAATGAATTAACATGAGACTGAATGATGTTGACATTTGGCATGCAACCCCAATAATCCTTTTTTTGTCCTTCAGTTATGTATTTGAAGTTTAAAAATAAGCCTTGAAAATGTTTCAGTGATATTTCAAGAATGGCCCATTGCAGATGGACAGTTCTTTGGGTGAACAGATGGACAATCAGAAGACATAACACCCTTAGTTCTGGGCTCTCTCAGCTGAAAACATGTTAAAGGAACAAATCTAATACGAAACAGAAGATGGTTTGCACCCCTCCACCAAAGTTCATTTTGGCATATCGGTTTGCACAGAGGTGCTATTCAGATATCTCTTCTGCCGAAGCAGCTGTTGGCCTCTGACTGCATCATTCATTTAGTTTCACCTTGGCGGGAACTTGATTTTAATCTAATCAGGAAGTTTAATTTTCTCAACACAATCCATCTTGTTTTGCATGCTCATCATTGCCAGCGGCCTCCATCGACTCGCACTCGTGTAAGCAGACGCACTCACAGCTCGCTCACCAGGCTGTTCAGGGTTAGTCCAGGTTCGGCTCAGATGGTCCTCATATGTCGGTGGAGTCACTGATCCCTCGTTGCACGCAACGCCTTCGTCATAGGACTCCTCTGCTGCTCGACTCATCGACTCCGCTGCTTGCAGACGTGCAGAGCTCTGCCTGGCTCTGAGTCAAGGTCTGTGAGATAAATATGAAGAAATAATGTGGATGAGGAAGTCCTGTTTCTCTGGACTTCAGCTGGAGAGTTTTGTGGCCGTAGGCTGTTTTATATTCGAGACAAAGCAGGTATTAACCTGGAGTAAATGCTCCAGAGGGACTAAAAATAGAATCAGTTTGGAAGCATGTCACAGAAATATGTTCTTGGACACCTGGGACCAGAATAAAATTGTTGAAAAAGAGTCAAATATGTGACCTTTAACCTTCATTGGATTGGGTTTTCTATCCTTAGGCACTAAAGTGAGGTGTGTTAAAGTGGTCCGGGCATCCATGTATTTCTCTTTAAGAGGCCCCTGATAAAAAAAAGCATGACATTTCTGTCCTGAGGCACATTAACAGCCGGGATTTGTTGTGATGTTTTGCATAAATTCACCATTTTTACTGAAGGACCTCTGACCTGGAGTGCAGGGACCAAGCCCCTTAAAAATGCCAAAATATCTGTGAACCTGAATTGTGGTTAAAGCATCACCACACATATTCAAACAATGAATTAGCTGAGAATGTGGAGGCATAATGTCAGACAGATTTTAGGTATTTTGGTGTTTGTCGGTGCACAAAACGTGATTTTGGCATGACTCATTTTTTTCCACTTGATGAGTTGATTTAACTCCATGGCTTCCACACTAAGAAATACATTTGCAAAAAGTATTAGTTGGTAAATTTGTGTTCTTGCCTCTCAATTTAGCAACATTACAAGTTATATTTTTTAGATTACCCAATCAGGAAGCAGATATGCAGGTCAACCTGTTGGTTGAATTGCCCATTAGGGGTTATTTTTGGCATGGATGGATTTCTTTCATTTCTGCAACATTTTTTCACCTAAAAACATCACAGGCAGTAGAATTTGTTAAAATAACCTTACATTAACTGCTCACTTAACTCCCCTCTTTTCTTAAAGGCACCACAGATGTAATGGACCTCTACAACTACATATCCTGTATCCATTTGCCTCATAGCCCATAATAATGTGCTAAACTTCTTCTATTTTTTATTTATAATTAATTTATTTATTTTTTATTCTTTTTTTTAATTTTCTCACCATGTATGTTACTGTGCTTGTTTTTTTTGAACAGTCCTTTTATATTGAGTTCTTAATGTTTCTTTACAAAGCCAATACAAATATAATAAAAATAAATAAATAAATAACCTTGCATTTATTTAACAAATATGTTTCTTCGGATGTACCCATCCAGCTAGCTTTGAGTAGCTGCTTTTGTGATAGTGATAGAGGGAGAGAGAGTAGGCCTGTGGGCATAAAATTTTTAGTTGTATATTTTTTGAGGTATGACTATTAGTTCAAAAACAGTTCTTACCATGCAAATGAATGGTGCTAATCTGCTATCCAGATCTGCGCTGGTGGCTTCAGGCAACACTATCTCAAAAAATATAAAAACCACATGCCAACCTGATAAAGAGACAAACCTTTTGATATATTTTATGTTTATGTAGCTTTCAAACTGAATGATTAGCAATGGTTTGAACACATGTACGAAATGAATTGCCGGTCTGTGTAAGCAGATGAGAAGTCATAGAGTGGCAACTCAACCAAGCGGTTGACCCAGTTTTCTGAAGAGTCATAGATATATATTTAATTGGCAAATTTATTTCCTTTAACTAAATTATGATTGTTCGAGAGTCTAGAAATAATATGAGAAAAGATTTTTATCTTTTTTGGACATTTGTAGTTACTCTGAGATTTCTTAGGAGCTGTGAAACCAATCACTTCCGGTTTTTCCCCACAGTTTTCAGACATTGATATTTATGAACAGCAGCACCAGCCAGTGGATATAATATGTGTTTCATTAACTATTCAACAAGGTGAATGAAATTAAACAGCCTAAGATAGGTTTACATAGTTTTAAGTAAAGGAATATGGCTGCAAAAAAGTCAACTGCACGGTTACGATGCCAGTCAAATGATTTAGCGTTACAGGAATGTTTGTTCAGCCTTTTTACTCAAAAGGGCCCATGGGGTGATGCTGGTGGATGAAGGCCAGTGTGACTGATTTTTGCTGAAAGAGGAAAAGCCTGGTGTTGGATTCTGCCAATTTCTCTTGAAATTTCTGAGGTCACTCTTTGTTTTAGCCAAAATGACTTCCTTCTTGGCAGAGGAATCAGAAACCAAGCTGCACTGGTTCCATTTTCGTCCCCTGAGATTTTTACTTCCCCATTATTGTGCAAAAAAGCTGTGAGAGTGATCTGATCCTGCTTTGGAGAGCTAATGGAGGCTTATTTCACCTTGTTGAATAACTGAGCTGCTTTCCCCTGAAGGATAACCCTAAATTCCTTTTACATAAACACCACATGTAACAGTTTCACCGTCCTATGGGACAGCAGGATTCTCCTGAGGCTGATCACTGACGTCTCCTTGAGCTGATCATTAAGAATGTGAGCCCGAGGTGCCGCTCCTCGACCCTCTCTGACCTCTGACCTGTCGTGTGACATGTGTGACATCAGAGTGAGTGCTGCGTCTCATGGGAGCAGATCAGATAACATTTTACATCCATCCATCCTGAGCTCCTAAAATTATGTAATTATTTCATGCAGACCCCGTTTACTGAGCTTACCTCGTTTTCTCAGGGAGGATATCAGGTCACCTGGGGACATCACACCAAATATGTATTCCTGCTCCATATCCCTGACCCTGCGTGCGCTAATAATCTGCCTTTTGAAATAGTTAGATTAAAAAGAATTACTTTAAATGTGATCCTGAGGTGAGCCTGGATTTATTCAGCCTCAGGAAGGAAACAAACTTTATCTATGAGCAATTTGGAAGCCTGAAAACAGTCACGGCAGAGTTTAAATCAGTATTACACAGCCAGATTTATAACTTTGGCTGCACAGTGGTGCAGTGGTTAGAGCTGTTTCTGGTTCAGACCTCACTGAACAAGACCTCTCAGGTGTGAGCTGTCTCCAGGTGCTCCTGCTCTGTCCAATGACATGCAGCATGATGAATCGGTGACTCCAGGTCAACCTTTGTGAGCCTGAGAGCTACCCTACAGATGAAGCGTGTTATGGAGGGCTTCTTTCTTGATTTAATGTTCTTAAATAATAAAAATGTCCTAATTTAATGAAAAAGAATGAATATTACTAATCAATCAATCAAACCTTATTTATATAGCACTTCTCATACAAGAAAATGTAGGTGCTTTAGGGTGCTTTACTAACAGACAGATAAATCGCCCCTAACCCATGCGCACCGCAATCCATACACAATATTAACAAAATGCATCAAAAAGAAAAGACAGGAGCAGAACAGGAACATTTATGTAGCCAGCACCCACCAAGGAAAGGCCATCTCAAATGAGTAAACACTGGAGGTTAGGTTAAATTTTAAAATTAAAAATATTGTCAAATAGAATAAAAAGTAAATAAAGATGAAGTAAGAGAAATAAACAAATGACAAATGGTGCTGCAATGAGAATAAAAACACTAAAATATGACAGCAATATGTTCGAACAGGGGAAGATAAAAACCTTGATTAAAATGTATTAGAAAAATAGACTTACTGTGTCAGCATTAATGTAAACGTTGACCCCATGCAGGTCAAAGTTTAGGAAAATTGGGCAGTTTTAAACTGTAATGTACGTTACATTTGTTAATTTTGTGTTTATTAAGTGTGAAACATACAACTGAAATAAAAAAAAAGTCTTTATTTCAAGCTCTGTGATGGTAGCTTATGTTGTTCTTTTTAAAGAGCACCTCATTGGCTACCAGGCGCTCGCAGGCACCTTGTCGGGCACCCCTGCTCTAGATGATCTTTAGGTGTGTGAGTGGGGGGATGTTTGCCCCTACGTGTCAGCCCTATAGTTAACTGGCCACCAGTCCTGTTGGTGTGGCTCATCACTAACATGATGGGGTAAAGATGATGGAGATATTTTTAAGGTGGCTCCCTGTGCAAATGCGCCTCGGGTAGGAAGTTGGGACATTTGCATGAATATTATTGTAAATATTTAAGGATATCTGACCTTTCCGTTTTTTTTAAAGAGGGGTTACTAGGACAAACATGATGTGCAGCAAAGTCAGAAAAAAACGTAAAGTCCGAGAAATGACTAGATTTTCATTTGAATATGTTGTCAATTACTTCCTGATTGACCTTTTACCTCTTACTTTCTCAGAGTTTGTTTGCACCAGCAGCTTCACATTGTTCAGATTTTGATGATTTCAAGAATCAGCCCCTGAATCTGACCCCACGCCAGCACTAAACCCCCTGTGATTGTAACTCTAACTGCTACTTTAAAACCTTTAGAAAAACAGCAGTGTCACCAGCGACAGAAGTTTGGCTAACTGGGTCCAGAGCTCCTCTGATCCATGCTAATCAAGCCGAGGGGCAAATGCCAGTCGGGGCGACAATGAGGCCCATTCAGGCCGAGCTGTGCCACTGCTGAGGGTTCACCTCAGGTAACGCACACAAAGCCCGGTCTGTGTCGTGTGTTTGTGTGAACGTGTTTGTGTGTGTACATGTTTGCACCTTAAAAAAGGAGGGAGTGGGAAAGACTGCAGGGCTGGGAGCGAAAGTTTGTCTGTTGATTTAATGTCTCATTCATCCACTGAAACGCAAATATCTCCATCTCTGATGAAACAGGTAGAAAGGAGCAATGTCTTATACAATTATATCAATAAAAGATGATATTTGCAGGACAATAAACCCACTCACACACCCCTGTTAGATCCAAAAAATTCATTTTTACTATTCAGAGACGATGAGAGAATAATGCTGAATAACAGGTGAGACTCTTTGGTTTCTCTGTCCTCATCAGGGATGGGAAACTTGTGACGAATTATCAGATGCTTCCAGCTAAAACAGTTATAATACTCAAAACCTTATCAAACATTATTAATTTTGACGGCACTTTTTAATTTAGTTTTAGTTATAGTCTTTTGCCTGAATATATGTTTTAGTTTTAGTCATAATTTAGTCTCTAAATTGTTTTAATTTTAGTCAAATTTTAGTTGATGAAATTTCACATCATTTTAGTCGATGAAATCTACTGTAAATGTAGTCGACTAAAATATGAAGTGTAAAGGGTAAGGCATTTTTATGTTTCCTTGAATTTCTGAAGTCATGTTTTACACTTGGATAAAATCAAACATCTAATAACCCTTTATTGAATGCTAGTAAAGTCTGAATGTATAAATGAACAGAAACAAATTGAACTTTTGTGTGAAATGCAGTCACCTTTATTTAGGCTACCTGGCAGAGCATCTCAGTTACAATACCAGAACTGACAACAAACAGTGAACCTGCTCTACATGAATATATCAATTCATAAAGAGAGGAGCTCTGATTGGATCGCTCCACAACTTATCCCACCACCACCAAGCTAAGGCAGCTGTGATTGGATGTCCCTCTTAACTCATCCAACCTTTCCACACAACCAAAGTAGCTGTGATTGGATATATTCCTAACTTGTCTCTACTTTCTACATGACCAAATTAGGTCTGATTGGATGAACAACCATTTTAGTCTAGTTTTCATTTGTTTATGAAAATGTCAGTTAATGTAGTTTTAGTTTTTGTCCTTGTGCACTTGCTTTTATTAGTTACTGTCTAGTTTTCATCAGGGGAAAACTATGATGAAAGTAACAAACCAACAAAATTAACGATGATCAGGATTGTTGAATTTTTTTGCATGTTAATCCTAAATTGAGAGCAAAATCTCCCAAACTTAGGTTTTTCTCTGTCAGCAGGTGAAATTTGATTTTACTGTTACTGTTAAAAATACATTTCATATATGACATAGGTTTGATCTAAAAATCTATATAACAGTATCAGTATCGGTACAATAAGTTTTGAAGTATCAGCATATCAGCAAAAATCCAATAACGTGAATCCCTACCAATAATGCATGATAAAACCAACATTAGTATATCACAACTCGTGTAAAACATACATATGTTGATGATTGAGTGAGCTCTACACTGTTTTAAAGCCAAGTTAAATGTGGACATAGCGTTATATACATGGACATCATTGGTCCGAGGACTGACCCCTGAGGCACCCCAAAATTAATACTGTGTGCTTCCTATATAACAAATGATCCATCTGACCCAACTGTTGATGAGAGCAGCTCAAGGACAAGACGCAGTTCCAGTCTCAGGTCCTTCTGATAGACAAACCACCTCTTTGACGTGTCTGTTTTATCACAGGCGTAGGGCACGGCGAGCTCTCTGCTCTAAAACTGTAAACCAGACTGAGGTGGACGGCTCCAGCACACACTGACGTCTCCATGTTTAATCAGGGTGAGTTAAGAAAACGGTCAGACGAAAACACTTCAGGTTTTAATATCAGAGCGTGCCGACCGTGCTGATAGCAGCGATAACGGTGAGGCTGATGCAGAAACCTTCAGGCGCTGTGATGTCAGATGGTCTCCTCACATCCTCCTGTGAAATGTGTAAATCTCTCTGTATCTCCCCGTGTGTGAGATTAGAGAGCACATGTGTGGATCGTGCCTGGAAAAATGGATATAAGTTAAACCATTAAGACAAGGTAAGCAGATAATTGAAAATATTTGACGTGCGAGGAGTCCGTGTGGCGTGTGAGGCTCCAGTGTGGACTGGATGGATGTTGGCTGTTGTGGAGGAAGAAAAAGGTTTCAGGTGTCACATTGTATAATAGCTTTTTAGTGAACATGCAGTTTCTTCCACTTCAAATTCAACTTTGTGATTGTCCCATGGGAAATTTGTTTTCCAGCAGGCGTCAGCACGCCAGTACATGATAAAACATAAAACATACAGGCATTAGATAAAAAGAGAGTCAATAAATAATCAATAAATAGTCAATGATTACAGTCTAAAAATCAGTCTTATTCACAAGGTGCATAAGGTACACACAAGAAAACTGGTCAGGCCAATGAATTAAGGTTGTCAGTGGCAACTGGAATAAAAGAAGTTCTGGCACGCCTTGTTCTTGTCCCACTGTGAAGACCTTTAAGTACGGTCATTTTTGCAAAGCGGCATAAGAAATCCTGATCGTACGATGGTTCAGTTTTCAGCCGAATGCAGCAGCGTTAGTTGTGAAGTGCAAATCCATGTCTCAGTTGCCAGCTCACTTTTTGTCATTAATTGAGGCATCTTTTTAATCAAACCAGCATCCTACAAGGTTCATTTGCTAAATCGTATAACCAAATAGCCTTAAAGAGCACGATTTTCACCTACGAAGGAGAAAAATTGTTTGAAAGTGTCACCGCTCACCAGACAAATTTGCATTGTTGCCGATCTCAGCGCATTTGAGCAGTAAAGGACCTGATTGTAGTATACATACAGTGGCCTCATTGTGTCAACTATTTTACACATACTATTTTACTTATTTGTAGGTAATTTGCATTTAAGAATGGTTACTCACAACTGCGAATCAGCTCTCATTGTCACATCTCCACCACGGAAGTGCTGGTAAGCAGGTCAACAACACAAAGCCTCTGTTTAGGAGTAGAAGATAATAAGATAATAGTAGAAGATAACGTAACGTGACGCAGAAAAAAAAAAAGTCACAAACACTCAGGACGGTTTAGAGTTGCTGAGGAGTTTATCTGATGACTGTTGGCAGAGGCAGGCTAACACTTCCCATTCACTCCCAGGCATTTGAGCTAAGCTAATTAGCAGTAGAAGACCTTTGGCCGTCTCTGTCTTGTTACTGAACACAAAATCAAAAGAATGGTGTCTATCCGCTCGTCGTGAACTCGGGAATGAGGCAAAACATGAAAAAAAAGAAGTTGGAGTATCCTTTAAATGATGAAAACAGGTTAATTTATCATCAGTATTAGATGATGAATAATGTGTTATGTGCTTTTGATTATTGATTTCCTTAGTGTTGTCTATATTGTAAACACAGTGAATATTGCCAGAAGTCAAGTACAATATAAAGTACAATGCAGACTGCTGCACCCGGCTGAGCTGATTCTTCCTCTACTCCTTTTGTTTCTACTTTTCTATTTCTACAACACAAAAAGCACATTAAACACATTTAAATAATTAAATTTATTTCAAAAACAAAAAAAAAGCTGTGTGCTTTCCCTCTCCAGTCCAGCAAATCCAGCTCTGCGTGTTGACCAGGATGTTTCTGTGTGGGGTTTGCACCAATCCCGTTTCTCATGGCAATTGTGCAAGGTTGTCATAATCCCGATGAAACGTGCTTTGGTCATGGTGCATGCGCTACTTGATCTGGATCAGCGCTGTATAGTCGTGGACGAACGCCGGGGAACGGGGAAGGGTCCCGATTGTTTTGAACTGTTCAGAACTGTCGCCGCTCTCAGTATAAGGCGAACGGGGCTCAATCCAGAAAGCAATTGACAAGGACGTATCCGGCTGTGTCCAGTTCAAGGCTGATGTCTTACGTATCTTGTACAGGAAGTGAACGCGACAAAAACACAAGCGGCGGGGCTCAATCGGGGCTTATGTGACGCAAACTGGGCTCAGATGGGGCTGATGTCGTGCCCGCGGGATGGATATTCATGGAATCCTCGTCATATCGTTGTGTTGACCTAATTGAAGTAGGACGAACGCCCCCGAAGCGCCATAGAAGCGTTACTGACAGTGTATGTACGGGCTGTGTCTGTGGGAGACAGTCATTTCTTTCCGTTTCATGCTGATCAAACCAGCCTTGCCAATCGTGTACAGTTGTGCACAATCGCCATGAGAAACAGGAATGTGTGACTGGGGCTTTAGGTGTGAGTGTGAGCATGAATGGTTGTCTGGGTCTGACTGGCAACCAGTTTAGGGTGTACCCCACCTCTTGCCCAATTTCAGCAGGGATAGGCTTCAGGCCCTGCGACCCCAAAAGAAATACGTGGTATAGATAATGGATGGATGGATTAACGTGGACAAACGTATGGACTTCTCCGGGTTTGAATGCTGTTAACAAAGAAAATTTAAGTCATCTTGTACATTAAATTAAATATACTCAACAAATTATGCAGCTAAAATATTATTTGTATTAAGAAGCTTCTACCTTTTCTCCTGGTTTACATATTTAATCAATCTCTCCATTCAGCCCAACCAACGCAGTGCACGTATCAACCAACCAACCAAAGAGCCTAACCTGAACGATCAAGTCCATCAATCAACCAAAATCAAACCCCCAACCAACCCAATCAGCTCACTCCACTGATGAATCCAGTCCTTCCAGATGATTAAATCTCTCAAACTCTCATGAAAAGTTGGACTGTTACTTTAGATAAAGTTTTGCTCAGTGATTTAGAAGAATGAAGGTGAATTGAGAGTTGGATTCATGAAGTAACATGTTAAAGGGAAATGATGACTGCTGTTTGCGGGTGAGCTTGTTTCCTTCGTGTTGTGAAATTTGTTGTTTCGGATGTAGCAACAGGAGGCATGTTACACTTGGCAATTGGACACGGTAGAATAACAATCAAGCAGCTTCACGTTACATAACATCCAGCCTGACTTGTGACTCTGCTGGTTTTATTTATTCTGTAATAAAGTCCGTCCTGACTGTAAAACCGGTTATAAAAACTGCTTTGACTGGGTCACATACAAAAAATGTGTGTGTGTGTGTGTGTGTGTGTGTGTGTGTGTGTGTGTGTGTGTGTCGGACCCCCCCCCCCCCCCCCCACGGCTCCTGCTGGGTCTCTTCATCCCGCTCTGCTCGGACACTGTGTTCCCTGTGCTCCCCATAACATACACATTCCTGTCTGCTTTATGTGGAGCTCAGAGGGAAAGCAACACAGAAAGCTATAAATCGAAATGGCACGCAACACCTCCTCCCAAAAGGGGGGACAGTGATACCAGATCTCTCCCTGAGTCCTTAGAATAACAGGGCTGAGGTCCGTCCTGTTAATCAAACTGTCTGACTGCAGGTGGAGCGGGAAAGCTGGCCGTTCTCGAGCCCTGAGAGTTTTATTCTACACGTCTTCATGGTGAGATTGTTCAGGCTGTCACAGATATGAGCCAAAGAAAAAACAGATCTTGGAAGTGACTGATGCTCCTGATGCAGGCTGGATGATTTCACAGGATGTGCCCAGGATGGATTTCCTCCTCCAGTTTTAATTCAGGTCCAAAAAAGCTTTGTGCGTTGGCTCATGAAATAATTTCTTGTTTATCAAAGTCCAAGAGAGGCAGACAGTCGATACTTACTTAGGCCGCTTTCAAAACTGCCCACTAGGGCTGAAAGATTTTTCGTTTCAGATCGAAATCAAAGAGACAAACAACCATTAAAAATCACACTCACACCTAAGAGCAGTTTGACGTCACCAAATAGTTGACACAACAGATCCTGGGTCAGTCAGGAACGCTGCAACAAATTGCAGCTATGGTGATCACATGATTGTGTCGTCTAAAATTGCAATTTCAATCCGAAAACGATAGATCTTTCAACCCTAATGCCAGGTCTGATTGATGTGGCCTGGTCTGAGAGTAAGGATTAGTAGCTTAGTTTTGTAAATTACCCAACAAATTTTTTTTTGTCTTTCCACAACGAGTCCTACTTTCCATAGCTTCTTTCATTTATGTGTTTATTTATTTTAATTATTATTTTTTTTATCAATCTTGTACTAATTGCTTGATTTATTAATCTTTTTTTTTCTTCTTTAATGACTGATCTGATACCTCATGAGGCCTTAAAAAGTCTGTTTCCTATTCTGTTTGTTTTTTATGTCAGTCTCTACCATACGCTTTTCAAAAATGTTCGGATAAAAAAGCAGGATCGTTATTGGCATTGATTTCAATAAAATCATATTAATGCCCATCCCTAGGTGTGACCTGTGGTGGAACAGCACCTTGAGTGGTGAAGTCTCCTCATTTCTGCACATCAGTGTGCACATCACAGTGCTGTCATGGCTCATGGATCCTATTCACCAAAACCTTCAGTGAAGTTTACTGCAGGTTCAGAAGTGGTGATCAAATCCTTCATTGCAACACGATGCCCTCTTAACATTTCCTCCCCTTCTGTTTGTGATTCACAACCACAGGCAACAAAAGCCGACAGCATCTATTGAGACATGATCCTGCCTGGCTGTAAATCAGATGAAGTTAAACGAAGCCGTGATGTCACTGTCACTTCTCAGAACTGCTCTCAAAGAAGTTCTTCTAATCAGCAGGGCTTCACAACATGCCTATAAAACCACAACGCCCCCCTCCATCTTTTCACAATGATTGTCAATGTCAAATTTTGCAACGCAGCGCATGTAGAGTCGTAATTCGGTGCATAAAAGTGGACTTAATTTAAGTGGTCTTAAATTAAGTCCACCATAAATGAAAAACATATTTTTCAGACAGGAGGATGAGAATAGCAGAGGAGCAGAGTGATAGGCTTTTCTAGGTCAACAGAATCACAGAATTACATGAAAAACTTTTTACCGACTTAACCGAAGCACGTTTCTCTGTTAATCTGAGACAAACAGAGTGATCAGTAAATTTCAGAACAATTAAATCTCTGTAAAACTGATAAAACAGCCCACATCAGCCCCTTTTCTGCTGTTTTTCAGGTGCTTTGTTTGAATTTATTTGTGTTCGAACAGTGTATATAATCCTGTTTTGTTGGGTCAGAATGTTTGGTAGAGAAGTGGAATGGGTTGATCGTCTGGAAGGACCGGATTGATCAGTAAAGTGGGTTGACTGGGTTGGTTGGTGGTTTGATTTTGTTTGATTGATGGACTTGATTGTTCACATTTGGCTCTTTGGTTGATTAGGTTGATATATGCATTGTGTTGGTTGGGCTGAATGGAGTTCAGGGTAGGGTTGCTTAGTTGGGTTAATTAGATGGTTGTGTTGGATGGCTGGTTAAGGGTCAGACGGTTGGTTAGATGGTTGAGTTGTAAACTTTTGCTGGGTTGTTTTGGTTGGTTTTATGACAGTATTGGCCAGTTTTTTTGGTCAACTGAATGGTTTGGTTTTGTTGTTTGATGTGTTGTTTGGGTTGCTCTGTGAATTGGGTTGAGTTGACTAGTTTGTTGGTTGATGGATTTCGTTGTTCAGTTTGGGTTTGTTGTTGACTTGTTAGCGGTTTGGGTTTGGTTGGTCAGTGTGCTGAAGTGGTTGACTTCTGGTAATGGGTGCTTGGTCAATAAGTTGGGTTGCACTGACTTGGGTTGTATTGGGTTGGTGGGGCTTTGTTTGGTTGTTTGGTCCTTTGGATTCACAGGTTTGTTGGCTCTGCTTGAATATGTTGGTTGGATTTGTTGATGGTATGGACTGGTTTGAGGTTTGGGTTGGTTGGTGGGTTTGAATTGGTTGGACAGTGGATTGGGCTGTTGGTCAGTTATTTTATTGGATTGATTAATTATGTGGTTTAGTAAACTGGTTTGTTGGTGGGTTAGGCTGGCTTGGTTGACTTTTTAGTCTATTGAATGACAGCAACTGTTGGCTCTGGATTGGTTGGATTTGTGTTTTGAGTTTTTTTGGATGGGTAGTTGGTTACTGAATAGAGTTTTGCTGGTTTTGCTTGATTGTGTTGGTTGATTTGTTGATGGTACTGCTTGGTTGGTGGGTGGGTTTTGGTCTTTTTTGGTGAGCTAGTTGGCTGGTTTGTTGTGTAGTGTTGGTTGTTTTGAGTTTATTGATGGGGTTGGTAGTTTAGGAAAGTGTATGGGTTGGGTTGGGTGGGGTTGATAGGTTACATATGTTGGGTTGTTTCTGTGGGTTGAATTGTTAAGTCGGTTTCTTGGTTGGGTTGGTTGATTGGTAGATTTGGCTGGCAGGTAGGATGGGTTGTTGGTTGTTTAGTGGGGTTGAGTTTTGTTGGCTTGGTTTTGTGTTTAGTAGAGCCAGAAGTCTGCTGCTGGTCTGCTGGCTTGGTTTGTCAGGTTGAGGTGGGTTTGATTGCTTGGTTATAGGTTGGGTTGTTGGTGGTTTGGTTTGATTGATGAAAGGTTGTGATAGAATACAGTGTATAACCCTGCAGTGGTATTTGAAATAATCTCCAGAGCACAAAACTAAAAGGGGATCAAGAGTTTTGTCTGATTTTCTTTCAGCCGTCTCCGTCCCACTCCCTGTTATTTCAGCTCTTTCAAATGGAAAGAACATCTTTTTGAGTTTGTGATTTTCTTGTGAATGCTGTGTCATGACATTTCAGTTGATGCACACATACAATAAAATGCATGTGTGTCTTTTACTGTTTATAAGATGATCGTACATGTGAATGTTTTCCTGTCTGCCCCTGTGGGACAGTCACTGTCGGTCTGATCAGAAAGGTCCTTGTGCCTCGGGGTGGAGGCGGTGGAAATCCCCTCTTCATCGTGATGCATGCTTGAGTGTGTTTGTGTGTGTTAGCAGTTATTTGGCCATTAAATATTTTTTTCCCTTGGTCAATTTTCGACCATGACGGTAGACCGTGGAAATTGATGTGTCTGAAACAGCAGCAGGAATGCTGCTACCATGCAGGATTATGCTCCTAAACAGAACAGTTAACACTTCAATATCTATTTCTGTCAGGCATAAGCACACGTCTTTTTAATATGGCTTGAATTTTTAATACAGTCATAGCCTGAACTGACACTTCAGTTTTGTCTAATTTTCTTTGTTTTATTTTGCCTTATTTTTGTCATATCCTTCCCACTTTTATAATTTAATCTGTACTACATAAAGCAGGTATGTCAAACTCAATCACAGAAGGGGCCAAAGTGTATAAAACAGTTTAAGATGCAGATCAAATTGGATCAACATGGACTTTATTTTCATCAGAAATATGAATTTAAACAGCATATTTATTTTCAAGCTAGTATAAAAGTCACTGACCAGTGATCACCACTGATCAGGGTGATGTAGTATGAATGGTGAGAGTGCTATTTAACCATTAATAACTGACATGTGGAATAATTTCTTGGGCTGTACTTGATTATATCCTGGGTTAGATTTGGCCTGCAGGACTTTAGTTTCACATCTGAAGCATTTTGGACTTAAAGATCATGCTGAAGGTGCTGCGTTAAACCCTGAGTTAAATGCAATCTTGTGAAATGGTAACTGTATTAAAAATAGACGGTGAGGGTTTTAACCCTTATAACTTCACGCCATTTTTTGCTTTTTTGGTCGGCCTGGACTTTTTTTTGTACTAATGCGTGTAGAACTTCAGTCCTGTCTAGTTAAATCACATTAAAGACATTTTTCAGTGCAGTGTGAATATTTATGCTGCAGTGATGTCAGATTCTTGTATTAAAAGTTGTATGTCAATAGAGACAAAACAATAAATTAAAAACTGAATTCAAACCTCATCAGACTTTACACAGATCAGTGATGAACAAGCCTTTCACATCTTAAGATGGTTCCCTCCAGCCTGTGCTATTGTGAGAAAAAAAAGTTTGCTCAGGAGCTCACAGCAAAAACGTGTTGCATATTCACATTTACTCCTCCAGACTTTCTTTGCTCCATGGGCTTAGTTTTCCACCACTGAAAGCAATTTCTGTCTCAAATGTTTCAGAGGGCCACACCACATACTTGCACATATTTTTTTTATTCTTTTGGGAACTGATAGCTCACTAACTCTTTTCTTTTTGGTTTTGGCAGCTCTGTATTGGACATTTCTGTAAAGAAAACGTAGGAATTAGGTGCATTAAAATGGTTAATAGACTGAAAGGAAGCTGTCACTTTTTAAAGTTAAAAATCACAAATCCTGGATTTTTCTCTTATATCCACAAAAACAAAATTTCAAAAGAAAAAAACACTGAATTTTATGGCTGAGTAAAAAAAAACGTTTTACAAATCTGTTATACTATCTAGAGATATAATTAAACATGGAAGCGTTAGGCTTGCAGGCACCGGTGATTTCATGCAGTTTGAACAGTTAAAGGAACAGCAAGTGAAAGACACGAGTAGAAATTCATCGATTCCTGGTTTTCAGAACCACAGTTTGGTCTCTTTGAAGGGTTCAATTGTTTCACCTTTCCTGTTTCCTGCAGAATTAACAGGGACTGTGGTTTGTTTGCTTTTGCTGCTTTAAAACTTATTTTTCTATGAAGCATGGTATTAGGAGCATTAACAATATTTAAAGAAATAAGTGAGAGTCAGCATCCAGCTCCTTCATACTGGGCACATTAATCTTTGCTTATTCTTACCTCCCTGCTGGAGTAAAGCCGGGTCCTCCTCGGCTGGGATCAGAGTAAAACTGTTACACAAGTGTCACAGTTAACCGGATCTGGCAACCCGCTCGAGAATGGATTTATTATGTTGGGACCAACAACAAGCTTGAGGTCCTGACTCACCAAACCGACTCCAGAGCTGTGTGCAGATTTTGGTGTGTTTTGAAGCCAAAGCCGTGAACAGAAGTTACAGTGTCAGTGGAGCAGCGCTGCTGTTCTGCACACATGTAAGCACAATATGACACAACAGAAGCTGTGTTACCGGTTTGTTGTTAAGCCTCTGCTTCAGTTTGGGCCACAAAGAGAAGTTCATCCAGACAACACACTGATCTCCACACAACAGCTGAGATCATGTCTACATATAAGGATAAAGTGTGTGTGTAGAAAACAGGTTAAGCTCTGGGCTGCCACAGACCGGTTCAACCTCGGGTAATGATAACAATAATAATGTCCAAGCAATGTAAACAGACTTGTTTATCGGTCTTTATTTGGGGGATGGGGTGGTCAGTAGGTGTGGTGGGCTTGTTTTATTGGCAGGTAGACTTGATGTGTTGTGTTGGTTTAGTTGGTGAATGAATCGGTTCAGTCCTTGGGGGGGTTGATGGATTTGGTTGGTGATTGTTGTTGTTGTTGTTCTGTTGGTCTGTGGGTGGGTTGGTAGGTAGGTTGAATTATTGAGGGATATTTGTCAATGGATGAAAAGGGGAAACTAGTGGTTTTGTAAGGTTAGTTGTAGGTTGATTAGTTGCTGATTCATTGGTTTGTGTAGTTTTGTGAGTTGGCTGATAAGCTTATTTTGAAAAAGCAATGGCACAGCTGCTCGGTGAAGTTAAGAGAATCTGAACATGGACATGTTTTTGCCTCACTTGAATATTTTGTAAGAACAAAAGCAACATAGTCCTTCAGTAAATTGAAGTTTTAATGTGAAAGAAGCTTCTGGTTATTGCACAAGTTCCCCCAGTACTGTAATTAAATCCAGTTTTGCCAAATGATTGAAACTAAAGTTAAAATTTTAAATAATGTGAGTAAAATAACGTCTAGTCTGATAATGAAGATGTTGATTTCATTCAAAACTTCAAAACCAGTTCTTCCATCTTTTTTTAAGGTGTAAATCCTGCATCTGTCTATTTCTTCTCTGTCCTTGCTGCTGCTGCTACTCCATTTTGGCTCCTAACAAACATTTCTAGGTCAATCAAATACCGTGAAACCATTGGCATGACACTGTATTACGTCATGTGTTTGTGTGTGCAAGAGAGAAACATAATAAAAAGCACTCCATAAAAAATAAGAGGTCAATATCTCCCTGGAGCATCTTTAAATGCTGCAAAAAGGGATTAGATGCAGTGCTTGGGTCGTTGAATTCATCATCCAGTTGGATTAAGAACCATTTTTAAAACATGGCCGTGCTTGCCTTGATTAAAAGTTGTCTTTTTGTATTTTCTTCTCTTTCCCTTCATGTCGTTTTTTAATAAGTATGGACGTCCTGATCAGTATATTTGGCCCTCAATTCTGATCTGATTTCCTGAATATGAGTATCTGCTTACGTTGAGTTCCAATCCAATATTTGAACTTGGCTGCACTCTGTTTTTGAGTTTGTTTGTTTTTTGGTTGTGAACCCAATTAAGTAAAAAAAAAAAGCAGGTCTGTGATGCTGTGCTGTACCGTGTTCTTAGCAGCTCTTCCATGTCCTGTTTGACATGCTCTGCGGAACGAGACCCCAAACCTGGCGTGCATTTAATACAGCAGATTTAACCCAAAAGTGGAGGAAGTGTTTAGTGAAGCTCAGTGATGACATGAGACTAATGTCAGTGCTCCAAGCATCCATGCAGAAACTCACAGTAGTCACATCTCATCTTGGATCTCCCTGAATGTTGTCACCTTGCTCTGGTGAAGCAGTGTCTGCAATGTAGTGCTGAGAGGGCGTGCTGTGGATCCAAAAGTTCCAAAAGACAATAAAAACCTCAATTCTCATCCCCAAAGGTGGGCTGGTCTTCTTAAATAATAATAACAATAATAATAATATCAATCAATCAATCAATCAATCTTTATTTGTATAGCGCCAATTCATAACAAGTGTTATCTCAAGACACTTTACAATAGAGCACAAAGCTCTTCATATTATGGATACACATATATGCATAGATACATATATACATATAAAAAT